>JAWNNJ010001430.1:0-142319 GCA_035045125.1 Hypselothyrea guttata
GCCTCCTACAGTCGGTTGCGTCCGACTGTAGCTCCGTCCTTACTGGTTTATTATACAAATTATAAGCATTTGAAAGTCTATTAATAGTTTCAAAATTGCTTGAATGTTTTGCTCTAACCCTTCCAAAGAAGGGCATAAAATGTTCGACTTGTGGAAAAATCGCTTAATTCTTCATATTACTGTTGTGATTCTCTGCACTGGTAAGTCTCCTTTTCGACACGTTTTGCCATATCGAGTCGCAAGTGCAAAAAAATAAAATAAAATGCTGTAGAACAAGTTTTATATTGAGAGCCTGCTCCCGAACAAGGGCGCAGGAGGGAAGAGTGAAGCGGGAAGAGTGAGGAGGGGGAACAGAAGTCGGTGTGGTTGTGGCTTATGCCTGGTGTCGGCGGTGGGAATGTCATGAAATTGTTAGCAGAATCATTCGGATGACCATGTGAACAAGGCACTTAATAATAACAGTTTCGCAATGGTGCATAACGCAGATACACAGAATTCGGAACAGTTTCCAATTTGAAAAGTTGTGTAATATGAATTCCGCTCTAGAAAAGTTGCTTTATTAAAAGTTCAAATAGATTGCAGCGGATTTTGTGTGTTGTTGGCTTTATGTGCTTGTCATCTCGTCAAAGCAAAGTTTTATTTTTGTTTTTCGGAGTAACAACGACTCAAAATTGAATTTGAGCCGCGAAATGAAGACGAGGCACAACAGCAAGAAAACCCCAAGGCTAATAAGCTACCCCAAGGCTGAGTTATGCCAAGATCCATCGGGGGGACGGGGACGGGGACGGGGAGGAAAGGCAGCGTAAGGCGTTGCCTTCTGAAGAGACCCATTTATTTCATTTCCTCTTAACAGGGTGTTACCAAAAGTTGCCACTCGGCCTTCGCCGGTTGGAGGGTGTGTGAGTGTTTGTGTTGGCAGTTATAAATTACGTTACGTATACGCAGTGTGGTTAAACGCACAAAACGCTCGCTTATGAATATAATTCGCTCTATATACTACGTACATGCGTGCACACCCGCATGGAAATGTGTATAAAAAGGAAGTAAATTAGGCGAGAAATTCAATAATTTCTGCTTAACTTCAGGCGTCTCAATTGATCCGTTGTGGGCCATAAGAATAGCTTAGAAACCCTTAAAGACGGCTTCAGTGTTCATTAAAAAATGCTCAAGTTACTTTAGAAAATGTTAAAAGTAATATTGAATGTGCTTGTAAAATTTAAAGTAAACAATGTTTAATAAATTACTGATATTATGTATTATATAAATAAATGTATATTAAATTAAAGTGACTTTAAACTACAAAATGTCTTGAAAAAGTAAAAAAATAAAACAAAAACGCTCCTAAAAATATAAAATATTTGTATAATCTTTAGATTCTACTGGTTTTGGATTGGAAATTACGTTTACGCAGATGTATACAAAATAAAACATACCTTTTGTTCACTTGAATACTTTAAATTCACTGTGCATACATTTTTTATTTCTTTTCGGGACTTTGATATTTAATACTTGTAAATAATGTCGATTTCACGACAGGTTTGACAAGCTTTAATATTATCAACTCAAGTGGAATATTTAATATTTCTGCATACATTGTTCTCTGTATAGAAATTGTTACCAATATTTCAGCCAATTTAATTGCTGTGCTTGGCACACATGTTCTTAAGCCGTTAATGTCTTAATTTATTCTCTTTCTAGATGGGCCCCAAAAGGCAATCACTGCGCATTTACCCAAATACATTAAGTGGCCTACGAGAAGCCATAACTATCATTAGCATTAATCAAAGTTACGCCCTCGAATCGTAGTTGAAGGAACCGCTTAATCCGGTCGAATGTCTCAAACGGATGCCCATGGCCAGTTTTGAAATATGTTTTGTGGTTAAGTGGGTTCATTTTGAGGAACTTAAGGGCCATAAGCGCAACGGTGCATAAACTCTCGAATTGGCCATTGGTCCATGGCGAAAATGACCCGGTCGAAGGCAAAAAACTGAATTACACAATTAATAAGTTCGGCTCCTCGTATAATAACCGCAGCATTAAAAGCTGAAATATGCAATTAGGGAACTGCCCATAACAGGACAGTCCGGCCGAGGGGGCTGAGGGGGACGAGGGAGCTGAAGAGCAGCGAACCGCGTGAGAAATCCGATTTTGGACCAGTTCCCCGACAGCCTCGAGCCCAAGTTGGAAATTAATCAGGCGCAAATAATGCAGGCAGCGATGAGGCAATGGAATGCGATAAAAAACGTAAATTTTTAATGTATAGCACACATATAAACGCATAATAAAATGCCAATGGAAATGGAAAAATGGAAAAAACAAAATGAACTGGCTTAAAGGACTGCCATAAAAAGACTGCCAGTGAGCAGCCTCGGCGGGTGGCCGGGCTTATAATAGAGTGTCAGTGGCCAGGGGTACAGTTATTGAATGTCAAAGAAAAATTGGCAAATTCCGCCTTGAAAATATGCTCTTAATAAACTTTCATGACAGCTGCTTATGCTTTTACAGCATTAGATTGTCTAGAAAACTAATGGCGCTACAGCATGAAAGTGAATACAAAGCCAATTAAAGCAAAACTCCATTAAAAATTAAATATTTTGCTACTTGATTGACTTAACAATAAAATAAGCAAATGAAAATCAAACATTATTAAACAAAAATGTTTGTTCTGTTGCCAACAGTGGAATGCTTTGATAAACCATTTTAACTAACATAAACGAATAACTAAATATCTAAAAATCAATAGGGACAGAGCAGAGGAGTCGGGCGGAAGGCTACAGTCGGTCGTAACCAACAGTAACGGAAACTGTTCTTTGTGCTTTTATAGTCACTGCAAAGTAACTCAAGATTTTTTTTTTTTTATTAAATTGTCTGTGATATATATTTTCTGTTTCGTATCAGATCGTAAAGGAATTCACTGCACCGATGGATAATGCCATATGCTACATACATACAAAAATATAAGTCTATAGACTTTCAAACTTTTACTGTAGTGATTTTATCCGGTTAACGGGGGAAGGACAAAAGGTATCAAGAGTCTAAAATAAACTTAATCAGCTTACTATACATAGGAGAACCTAAATACCAAAATGGTGTAAAAATCTCCTATAGTTTGCAAGATATTTGTGCTCCTCCCAAAGTAAACATGTACTTTGTGGGGTCTGTCACGCCTCTTTCCAGGTGTTACACACATTTCCTATTCGCAGTAACTTAATGGATCAATTTGTACTTCTTTAACGTAGGGGATATAAAAAAGCTTAGCTTTTATTGAATAAAACTTTAAGCAAATTGCATGGACACAACTATTTGTATTTTATCCAAATTTAGCTTAAATGGATCACATGTAATACCAGGGATATTGAAAGAATAACTACTGTACTTTCTATTCTGTTGCTCTCTCTCTCTCTCTCTCTTTCTCACTCTCTTTCTGACGTGCTCTACCTGCTGCGCTTGCTTTCTGTGTGGAGTCGCAATAACAGGAAGAACAAGCAGCGCAAAGCTCATAACTGAGATTATGGAGCAGCATCAGCTGGCAGACAACGGGCATTTCCCGTAAGGGAAACACACACGCATATGTGGTTGTTTCTCTGTGTGTGTGTGTGTATAAGGAGCCTTGTGCTGAGCAGCAGGAACTTTGGGTACTTCGCCATATTGGCATGGAGCAACGCACAATGGAACGGCACTCCAGGCACCAAACTTGGGCCAAGAGGAGATGATACCAAGGTACCCCAGATGGCAAGAGTACTTGAGTGTCTTATCTGGTCCACAGCAGTGGGGGCTGTGGGGGGCAGTGGGGGAAGGACACATTTTTTTTTGGATTTTTGGACAAACAATTTTGAAGCGTCAACTTTAAGCAAGAGAGAAAACATTCTTCAGCTGTAGTTGAAGGCAAGTGCTCATTAGATTTGTGCAAATATTTACGCTGCATCGACAGGCATAATCTTTGCCCCTCTCCCCACCTCCTGCTGCTGGTTGCCCCGCTAATGATGGCCACAGGAATAAAAGAAAACAAAAAGAAAATGTAATTTCATTGCTTGTGCAATTTTTCATTTCGCGTTCAGCGTTCAAAATAAATAAGAAATGATTTTTTACGAGTTTTCGCTTGGGTTTATATACTGTATGTACATACTTTATTTTTGCTATTGACTTTTCGGGGTTTGTTTTATGGCTGAACCAAACAGATGCCCATAGAGGAGTGAGTGGAGAGGGGGAGGCGAGTGGGACTGTCGACCTGCATCATGCTAAAGCAAATAAATCGCTCAAGTTGATGCTGAAGGCAAAAATAACAGCTTCAAATGGCACATAGAAAGCATAGAACGAGGTCCGGAAGTACTCAAATATGTTTGCCATTAGACGGAGAATATAGTACTTAAAGAAAAGCAGTTTCAGCTTATTGCTCTGCGGTTCTGGCCATTGGCAACAGAGTGCACTGTGCACTGGGTCTGCTGGTAATTGCATTTTTGATGCCAAACAAACGCTGCGCATAATTAAATGTATAAATTATTCACAATGCCATAGAAAGAGCAGAAATAACAGAAAATTATGAGCGCATTTTATCAATGAATTGCTGGCAAAAGGCATTTAATATAAATTTATAATTAATAAATATTATTTAAGAAGCACAAAAAGCAAAACAAACATAAAAAATAAATAAATAAATAATTTACATGTTTTTTCAACCGAGCAAATAAATTATTAAAATTTATTAATTTTAGCTATAACTTTTCTGATCTGAAGTCGCAAACAAAAATAAAAGTTACATCGTATCGCTGCTCGTTTTCCAGCCATTTAATGTCGCAGCTTCTAACCCCTGAAGCCCATTTGAATCCATAAATACCATTTGACAATTGCAGCCGCACGAGATACCAAAATAAATGGCTACAAATTCAAATTAAAGCCGCTAAAACCGGCCAACAATCACTGTGTATGCCAGCCCCCAACGTTGGCAGGCAACGGCCATGTTGCCAATATATGAGACATGCACACATACATACATACATGCATAAATCCACACACGCACACATATGAACAAACATCTGACATTTGGTATTTGCCATTGGCAAGCAATTGCCATATTGCAGCCCCGCATGCCAGGTAATCAAATATTAAACGTGCAACCTCCGCCTGCTGCCCCTGTCTGCGTCCCCCCCCCCTTCCTTTCTAACCCAACAATTTCAAGGATAAACACAAAAAACAGAAAATAGTTTGCAACATTTGAAATAACTACGCTGAGTATCTACAAACTGCACTCGGCCAGAAACTCGTGCAAAAAGCCAACAGAAACACATATGACTGCAACTTTCGGTAACTGCTCGACTATGAAATACCTAAATCCTTATAAATTATGGCACTAGGTAGGTATTTTGTATAAACTAACAAATAATTCTTAAATAGAATCAAATTTAAAACAAGTATTTTATTGGGCATTAAATATATTATATGAATTACTATAAAATCCTAGTTTTAATATGGAAAATAAACTGAAATCTTGATGGTATTTTCTAATACAATTTTAAACAACTTGTATAATCCTTATTATTATAATAACTGTACGATCCTAACTATAAAAGTTTAAAACTCATGATCTCTCGCTGAAAAATTTGGTAATTGAAGCTTAAATAGTGTTTAAGATACCTGAGAAATATTTTGAGTATCTTCAAATTTCAAAAAATGCATACACATACGGAGTTAAGATTCTTTTTACACCCTGTACCCATTGAAAAATGGTAAATACAGAGTTATTAATTTAACCTATTATTATAAATCAATAAAATTTGTGTTTTCAGATTGCTTGGTCTTATTTTAATATAAGCTTAACAATCCTTAAAATCGTTATATAAATGTTTTATCTACAAAACAATAGATTTATTTCGTTCTATTTGATGTTATATTTACAGATTATTATTTTGTAATTCTTGAAATACTTATTTTAAAATCTATATATGTATCTTTGAACTCATAGAATTATTTTGGTATTTGTAGGTCAACCCCTTTAAGAATATCCCATAGATATTCAACGTACACAGGATATTAAATACTAAATAAAAACCCTCCTCCGACTAACGCTGCCCCTAAAAGTGAAAAACAAGCAGGCGGAATGCTATATCATTGTTTTTGGATTTCGTTTTATTTTGCACACAAATTTTATTTAAGCCCCAAATCGAATTGCAATTAAATGCAGCCAAATATTGAAAAGGGGACAGGTGAGTGCAACTGAGCTTGGGGTTGCACCAAGCATCGTTTGTGCTACAATTTGATAGCAGTTCAGCAACAATTGTTCAAGTTTGTTGCAGTGGCAAGAGCTGCAGGTTGTTGTTGGTTTCGCTTGGCTTCAGCTAAGGCCAAAAGTTGCGAGCACGAAAATAGTTTGCTAGGAAATTACTTTGGACAGTTTGGGTTCGACGCAGGGACGAACGGCAGCACTGACACTAATGATGAACAGCACTATATACATATGTAAGTCCGGATGTATGAGGAGTTTGTTTGTATGTCTCTCTCCAACTTTCGTGAATAATGGGAGTGCATTTTGGATACGCTGCAAGTGCAAGACTCGAGGTCAGCAGCAGCTTGTAGGTCGCTTTAAAGATCTTCAACTTGAGGAACTTTTTTAATATATGTTGAATAATTTAATCGTTCTTTAATAGAATTAATCTGGGAACGAATTGTTTCGTAGAAGAATCGTAAGATATGAATTTCAATCATTAAATATATATTGAACGAATTGTTAATTCCATTATAGAATTATTAATAAGAATATCAACTTAAACAATATACCAAAATTTAAATTCAAAATATAAAAAGAAATTATTTACGTATAAAAAAAAATTAGAACAATTTATTTGCTAATTTAATAAATTAAATACATATAAAAATGTAAGCTGAATTCCAATTTAAACTCTATTTAGATTTGGTAAAATACTTTTATTTTTCAAGTGATGCCATTTAATTTTAGAAGCCATAAATTTCGCTTAATAAGGGCAATTTGTATTACAATCACAAATGCATATAAATCAAACAAGTCAATTCAAGATAACAATGTTTAATTGAATTTATGTGTTTACAATTAAAATGAAATTCGCTTTGGCCGACTTTCCTTTGAAATCACAGCATAAAATGTGCTTCAATGAATCACTTTAAAGTATTTTCCTCATCGCTCCGCTTGCTTCCTCTCTGAAGCACACACAGGGAAACAAATTGCCGTATAAATTGCTGCAATTATGTCTAATTAAATGTAAATTTTGAAGCTCATGCGATTGCTGTGCTGACTCGACTTTCCGACTTGCCCATTTCCAAGTGTGACTTGGCTGTAGCATTGACCTTTTCCAGGCCAAAGTCACAAGCCTGTCAAGTCTGCCCCGCCTGCCTCCCACCCTCCTGCCGCCCCTCACACATTAGACAGCCGCAGCAAACAACGAGCGGCAGCCACACAGCTGACAGCTGTAATCCTCCTGCTTATTTCTCCATTTTCTGTCTGCCTTACGGCATAGTTAACTATGCCCCTTCAAAAGGCTACGCCGTAATTTACAAAATAAGCCGCAGACAGCCAGCAACAACAACAGCAACAACACTAAAATCAACAACATAAAAGAGGGGCAACTTTAGTTGAGGTCTTGACCAACTTTAAAATACCCGCAGGCTGCATTAATTGTATATGAACAGTACAAAATACGAGAACCACAATAAAAGTTTGCTTAAAAGTTCATTAATATTATTATGCTTTATGAAAATTTAAACAAATACAATGCATAATAAAATTACTACCCATGCTTTCCTATATTCTAGATTTTTTCGAGACCGTATAAAATCAGGAAAACTGTAACAAGCTTTAATAAACTTAAAATAAATAAATATTAAATATTTTGTTTAAATTTTGTTCAGTATATTTTGTATTACATTCATTTAAAAAAATTAAAATTTTTTTTTAAAAAAGCCTTAAATTTAAATTTGACCAATAACAAGATTAAATAATTATGAAATATTGCGATACTTTTGTCTTAAATTATTTTAAAATTTTGAAAGTCGTCGGTTCATTCAGTTCTGATAAGAAAACAAATATGTTCTTCTGGTTTTCCTAGATAAACATTATAGCAGAAGGTATACTATATTTCGAGTTACAACCTACTATGTTAAATAATAATTTATTCTCAATTGGCGCGTAAAGGAGGCTGGTCACCCATGCTTTGAAGATAACGCATGGTATAAATTAACTCTCTATTTACCCAACTCCATAGTTGCCTTGCGACTGCCGTGGAACACTCATGCACAGTATACCCATTACTTCACCCGCTGCTAGGGTATAGCTGCAAAAAGACAATTAACCAACACTGGCCACGACTGGGTGTCTGGGTGACACGTTTAGCCCATTCCCAGTGCCAGTCGGCTGTCCACTTGTGGCATGCCTCGTAGTCAAATTTCCACCCAGACACTGCACTCCAGTTGTACTTTAACTCAAACTCTTTGCACTTGAGTTTTCTTGGTTTTCCCATTTTTCTTAAGGTCTGCTTTAAAACTCACCTCTTCGACACGCGCGCCAATTAACTAGCAAGTGTTGTTGTTGTTCTTGTTGTTGTTGCTGTTGTTGTGGAGCTGAATCGCATTGCTGTTCGCTGCAAGATACGAGATACAACAAAAGCCGGCATGAGTCATAAAATAAATTCGCCCCAACGCCTCGTTTTTTATGGTCAAATTTAAAAATGTACAAAAAATGCGCAAAATTATAAAATATGCACATAAAAAATATCACAGTACTTGCATAAAGAATTTAAATTTGAGTTGCTGCCGACGCAATGTATCTTCAAGATACTAGACAATTAAACGACAGGCAATTGATATTTTATGCAAATTTTCGCTTTCAACATTTATTTATTTAAATTAAATTTCCGTTCTCTGCATAAATATTTCCACAGGTTTTAAGCAAACTGTCAGCCGCTCTTCCTCCCTCTGACTGCAATGATTCATTAAGGCTATACTTCTAGATATTGTATCTTTTTTGTGCAAAACCCAAAACATATTTGCAGCCTGAAGTCAGCGTTGAGCTTGGCTTAGCTCACCAGGGAACCTCATTTTGCATATTTATAAAATACAGTACATACACTGTGAGGAAAGTAGTTATTGAAAAAAAATCACGTTTGAACTTAGACAACATAGTCGTGTAAGGCTGTTAATAAATTTGTAGTTCTAAAAGCAATCCAGACGGTTTATTGCAATATCTTGTAATGAAAAAAATAATAAATAAAATAACGTTTATTATTTAGATAATAAAATAATTTATTGTAGTTTATTAAAGGTTATAACAAATGAATTAAAAGTAAAAATACCAATTAAAATTTAAATGAAGCTGCAATAATCTTGCTAAATAGCTGAAAATGTTAGGAATTTCTTTTCGGAAGTACTGCTATTTATATTTAAGGTGCTTGCTGTTTTTTTTTCAGTGTACTGATGTATCTTGCTCACTGGCTTTGTTGCACAGAGTTGCCACTTGCCACACCTCCAAGTGGACTGCATGCCAAATGTACACTCTGTTTTTCATTTGTTCGCCTTGAGTTTTGTTGAGATTGTTTTCAAAGCATAAAATATGACAACTGTCGGCGCATGTTTTGCCAAATGAATGAAATATGCACTAAGTGCTTTGGGGTTTTTTGGCTTATGCCACTAAAGAAAGTAATAATATGGGATTAGAAATAATAATAATAAATACATTTATTCATACATAAATTGCATTAAAGATATGCATGCAAAATAACTGGGAATATATTTTACAATCGATTGATGTGGCAACATCTCTCACTCTTCCTCTTCGTTCTCTAAAGATATCTATTTTGAATTACCTAACTCGAAATAACTATGTTTAACCAAACTAACCAATACCTTGGTCTGATTGAAATACATGGAGAAAATATTGAATAAATTTTTTTGTATTTGATTTCATTTCTGATTTTGTATCCGTAATTTTTCTATAAGAATTTAATTTGATTTCTAAATTTAATTGTAGAATCAATCTTAATTGGCATTTTTAAATTCACTGTTATAGCTGACATGAAATAAATAAATAAGAACGAAATAAAATTCTAAATAATTCTTTTGATGTGGCTTGGGCTATATTTAAATGTAAATAGACCTCAAAGTTTGTCAAGTATGTATTTGTGCTTAACTGAAATATGTTTTAGGTAAACCGCATTGAATTGCCAACGAGCAGAAGCCACAATTTTAACAAATACCCGTACATATTTTTAGCTGAAGCTCTATTTACATTTCAATCTACATCTTTATGGCAGGCGGACCCAAGAGAAGGAGCACACAGATAGAGATGGAGATAGAGATACCGATAGAGATAGAGATAGAGAGAAATGTAGGCAGAGTCACCTCAATGGAAGCAGTGTCATTTACAGCAGAGTAAAGCAAAACTTTGTGGCTGAGTTTATGCAGTCGTTTATGAAAACATTTTTGCACATCTACAAGAAGGAAATAATTAAAGAAAACATTTTCGCAATGACCTAAACGGCTCAAAGTTGAGCGGTATTCAGCTCCATTATATACTTTCTACTAAGTACTTATGTATACTAAAAAGCAAATTGAAATCGCTTAAGAAACATGGAAGATATTACAGAAACAATATTGTAGCGTAATCATTAAAGCATGTTACAGATAAAACAGTGTATAAAAGGAAGAAGATGCATTGCTGCTGCGCTTTGTGTGATATTTTATATGTTTTATTTGTTGTTTTTTTTTTTTTTTTTTTGTGAAAATATAAAAATTTTTATTATACTTTATTTTATGGTATACTATTACTGTTATGTGTAGTAATTTGTACCATAGTGATGTGTAATATTTCAATTTATATATACAATTGTATATATTTACTCCTAAAGAATAGGGTTTTTACAAATATTAAGTTATAGTTATATTCGTCTGTTTGGTAAGTCAGTTGGGTGTATTCTTTTCAGTCTTCTCCTCATCGTTATGCCGTGGTTTCTTCTCGCTCGCAGGAGTCTTTTTGCTAGCTGGTTAGGGCTTAAAACTAAAGCGAGTAGCATGGCTTGGCTTCTAAATGACAGGAGTAAATTATCGCTCAGAAACAAAGTCAAAATTTACAAAGTGATTCTGGCACCCATTTGGAGATATGGGATACAAGTGTATGGCATAGCAGCGAAATCCAATCTAAGTAAAATTTGTATAATGCAGTCTAAAATCTTGCGCAGAATTTCTGGTGCGGCGTGGTATATAAGAAATAGAGATATTGCAAAGGAACTCCGAGTACCATTGGTTGGAGATATTATCAATCGGCAAGCTACTGCATATCGGATTAAACTATTTATTTGTTGTAACTTGGAATTTAGAAATTTGGTCAGAGTTTCGGCGTCTAATGAAATTCCATGCAATTAGGAAATGCCGGGAAAATAAATGGCAATAAAATGTATCGGGCTGTCAGGGCTGCTGACACTGATTGAAAATATATAAACCGTCAGACGTATTCAGGGCAGAGACAAACACAAGATGTGATGGGCTCAGTTCAGGTGAGTCGAGTCGGGTCGAGTCGAGTCGAATGGAGACTGGAGAGTGTAGGGTGGAGAGTGGAGAGTGGAGAGTGGAGACAGGAGTTGAGGTAAGTGATGAGCTCTTGCATGTTATTAGCATTTTTGCACACATAAATTATGCAAAAGTCTGTGTGTGTCTGTGCGTGACACTGGAGAGACATGAAAATGTATTTCAAATATTTGGCTGGTGAAAGTGTTGAATGTTTGCCGAGAGATCCTCCGGCACAGCAACAGGATTATGGCGATAATGATAACGATTATGATAAAAATAATCATGATGCTGGTGTTAGAATGGCAGACAGCATGAATGCACAGCACCACGAGACTGTAAAATATTGTGCAACGACAAAGTTCTAACTTTTGCAAAACATATATGCACATAAAATACGCTCTGGTTTTTTTTATAATTTTATTCTGTCGCACATTAAGTCTAGTTTGTAGTTGATATAAGTCGACGCAGGATGCATTTATCTATTAGAGAGTTAACTGCAAGCGCCACAAAAACTTTTAATTTGTGCTCCGGAGCCAAGTAAATGAAAAATGGCATCAACAGGACTTGGCTATTAAAGCAGCTGGGTCGGCATTACGTATACGTCGCGTCGGCTCGTGAGTAGCAATAATTGAGATAAAGTATGAAATATGATCCAGAAAATTGTATGAAACACAAAAAGAACAAAAGCTAACAGCAAGCAACAGTTGCGGAATCATTAAAATGCGAGAGAAATCATGAAATGATATTATCATGATAAAGATGAAGTAGCTTTAATTTAATATTAAGCTTTTAAATCACGTTAAAGCTGCTGATACAAAAGCTTTAACGAATAAGCTTAATTCGATTTATCATTTTAGAAAAGTTTTAAGCTCACTAAACTACTTTGATTAAAGCTAGCTAAATAAAATAAAATGAAAATGGATAAATCGGATTCTTTTGGCTTAGATTTGATTGCAGAGAAATGTTTCAAATACTGTCTGTAATGCATTTCATATCAAAGCATTCTGCAACTCTGTAAATGTGGAAAACAATTACAGCTGTAACTTATATAAAAGCTTTGCAATTTTACTGACAACCAAAAAACAAAAAAGGCCAACATAGAATTAAAGAGAGGCGCAGAGAGATGGGGAAGCAAAGTTATTTTGGGCTTTGCTCAAAAGGAATTGCACTCTAAAAGATACCAGCAAACAAAACTAAATTTCAATTAGTGAAAAAACTAAAAATTAAACAAAGAACAACTAAAAACAAACAGAAAGCACAAAACCAAAAAACGCTGTAAAAAATTGATGAAAACTCTGGCATGGCTCAAAAAACTCGAACTCTGGGCCTAAGCTGCAGAGACTCGACTGGAAATCGACTCGGCTAAAAGTTGACAATTAAAAAGTTTGCTTTTGTGATTCTGTTGCTACTACTAGCTATAGCTATAGCTATAGCTCTATCTGCAGATGCTGCTGTTGCTCTTCTTGTTGGCTGTCTGAATGAAATTTGTTTTATTGTCAACAGCAGCCACTGTTGCCAAATGCGCCTTTTTCCCGTCAAATATAGTTATTGAGGACAAATTTTGAGGCATTTAAGGTATTTATATTATGTATAATATTTAATGTCAACTATGAATAGACGACAGAGAATTTAAAATACAAATTTAGGTTACGTATATAATTTAAACTAATCATAAAATCAAATTAAATGTTTGTAAGATAAAAGGATAAGACTGCGAGAAGCGGAAATTCTAGCTTGTTTTTCAAATATAATAATGCTATTAGCAAGCTTTTTCTTAAATTGTTTTTTAAATTCATGCTAAGCATTGAATAATTATAGGTCTGTTTTCATTATTTTAAATGGTATTTGGTCTAACATATTTTATTTAAAGCACGATGTAAAATATAGCGTGAAAATGCATTAGGTTGCTATATATTTTGTTTTTAAACAGGTAACTATAGAAATAATTTTATTTTTAGAGTAAACACAATTATATTGTTATGTAATTGAAGAATTTAAAAACCGGTTAATCCAGCGTTTTGCTTTTTACCTTTGTACTATAAAAAATCGCTTAATTAAATCTGTAAAATTTTGAGACAGATTTGAAAATCAGTTGGAGTTGAAATTTAAACATGCTAAAAGTAATCTTGTAAAAATAAAATAATTTATATTGCTATCTCGATTGTTGAGGAAAATTATGTAAATTATGAAAAATCTTTAGAATAAGTAAGCTGTTTTCTGTAAGTTTTTTTTGCAAATTGTTTCTGTTGTTTTTTTTTTGCTCTTCCCGCCAAAAACTATTTTATGTCAACACTGTCAGCAGCGGAGACAGTGGGAGGCTGTGCCAGAGCGAGGCTGAGACAGAGGCAGAGGGAGGCTGAGGCAGAGGCAGAGAGGCAGCGGCAGACAAAGTTCTGCCAAAGCTGAGCAAATTAGTTTTGTTTTTAATTTAGCATGATTTAAATTATTCGTGCTGGTTTTTTGTGTCTTTGCAACTACGCGTAGTGCGACACCCTGTATTTGACTAGTTGGCAAATTAAAATTCTTTCAACAAGTTGTCGCTAAATAGGGGCAGAGCTGCAAGCAGCGCTGTCTTCGTAGCTGAGCTGATGATGGTTGGAAGGGGATGGTGGGGGGGAATGGGGGGTGGGAGGTAGAGCTTTTCAGCTCTTCAATCAAATTAAAGTTACATTTCATGTACTGAAGCCAGTTTGGCATTAAGAGACGCAGACGCAGGCGACGAGGGCGTGTGGGCGACGACGACGACGGCGACAGCGACGTTGGCAGCAAAGTTAACAACACACACACATACAGAGAGACACACACACACAGACTTACCAGACTAGCCGCTGCGACTGCGCTGCTGGCAGCGTTGACAAAACTGGTTTTGTTATTGTTGTTGTTGTTGCTGCTTCTCGCCCGTTCGCTGTTTGCTCTGCGCTCTTCGCCCCTCTCTCCACTTCCTACGCTCGTTCTGCCGAGAGAGTGAGAAGCAGGCACTTTTTCAATACCTTTACAGTCGTTGCGAAATACACTCGTTAGACCTTTTGTTGTTGTTGTTGTTGTTGCTGTTGTTGCCGCTGTTAAGCCATATGCTACTTGCAATTAATTAAGCCCAACAAACAAAAGAAATCAACGCGACACACGACAAACACGATACACCAATACAGCCGCAAATACACTCACACACACACACGCACACACTGTAATCTATGTATGTTTGTATAACCTGTGCGCTTCACTTGGCGTTGGCGTTGGCGGCGTAGCTGCCAGACGTAGGGCGGGGGGCGTGGCGGAGGCAAGTGGGGGTCAAGCACAAAAGCGCGGCGACGCTGACAAAGACAAAGGCGAAGACGACAAAAATTAGACAAATGCGTGTGAGCCAAATGCAGTACAAACATGCGCCGACACGTCCGCACAGCACAAAGTTTATAAACAAACTGAGCTGTGTCTGCGGCGTCGACGTCGACGTCAGCATCGACAGCGACAGCGACAGCGACAGCGACGTTGTCATTGCCGGCAGCCAACGCCAACCAGGTTGCGTTTGAACTTTGGACGAGAACTTGTTTGCGACTTCACTCTCTTAGACCAAGCATGTATGCGTGCGAGCGCGTGTATGTGTGTCTATGTGTGTGTGTGAGTGGGTGGCATGTGGAGTCCATTTGGAAGCGGCACAGTGGAGCAAAAGAAGTTGACTGAAGTAGGAGATGTAAGTTATGTGTGTAATTGTATAGCAATTGTTTTCAGTTTTAATGTTATACTGGTATATAATTACAATATTTTATTTAATGATTATTTTATTATTATTATTAATTATTTCTATCAATTAATAATCAATTAATTATCGATTATTATTATTATTTATTAGTTTTTATTTTTTTTACACTACGGCAAATAATCGTAATTAAATTAAATTCAGTTTACAAAATTAAATTTTACAAGTTTATTAATTTTAATTAATTAATTTCAATATATTAGTAATACTATATTCAGTTTAGAAATGGTGGATTGGGCAATTTTCCTTGCCCACATTATGTTATAGGCTCTTTTAGACAAATTAAAATTATTTTTTAAACTATGCACTGTTATCCATTGATTATTACACTTTATTTTTTATTATTATGATTATTATTATAAAATATTTTCAATAGTTATGAATACATTATTTTTAATATTTATGAATTGTCAATTATAATTAAATTGTCAGCAATATTACATATTACTCCATGTTTGCTATCTAACGCCGCCATTTTCGAACTTCAAAGCCAGCCCTCGTTCAATCGCTTGCAACATGTTCGAGTTCGAAGCGCTGCAACGGCGCTGTCGAACAGGCCGGGCATGAGCAACAACAAGTACAAAGCTGGCAGCAGCCATAACATGCATACATGTATGTATGTATATATGTATGTATGTATGTATGTTTGCAAATGTGTGAATGAGTAAGCGCATAGGGCATATCAAGTCGTGCTTGGGGTTTTAATTTGATAAATAAATAAATATACATATATATGAACAAATTCAACAAATATGCTATCGATTAGGTGCTTAAAGCCAGTGTTGTAAATTTTCTTACAAAAAACCAATTCAAATAATATTAAAATATTGTGCAAAAAATAAAACAACAAAAATATAGCTAAGTTATGCTACAAAGAATGCTTTTCAACAAGAATTATGATCTTAAAATTCATTAATCTCTTAAGTAATTTTCGATAATTGAATTTTCTTTTTACGTAGAAAATCTCTTTCGATTTTGGTTTGACTTGGTTTCCAAATTCTTAATAATTCTGTAATATTCATATTCTTCGCACTTGGTTGATTTCCAATACTTTAACCACATAAAGAACAATATAATTTATTTTAATTAAAAAAAATTATTTATAATATTTTACTGACAACAATAACATCAAACAAATCGCTTAATTATAAAAAATTCCATAATTCCCATTTGACGCAGTTTTACAATGCAACTAAAAAACAGCCAAACTTGACGGGGAAAAAGCTGATTTAGCAAAATTTTCTGAAACTAACATGAAGTTTAGTAGTTCAGCGCCAACAACAATTCTAGGGTATCTCATGGGCGTTGCGCATACTTCCCGCTAGACATTTGCTTATTCCTTGGCGACAACGATGTTGACGTTTTTGTTGCGCCCTGAGAGAGATTGCGAGTGTTATGTATTTTGATTTTGTGTTAATTTCTTGTGCTGCCGGCTGTCACGAAACAACGCCGCAGTCGCTGAGTCAATTTTAAGGTTTATTTGAATTTCATTTTTTAGTTGTGTGTATAGTATATCCATTTAGATATACATATATATACCTACATATATGTACATTTGGTTGTCTGCAGTTTTAGTTGTGTTTTTTGTTGCCGTTGGCTTGCTTTTGTTTGTTTGTCGCCTTGTTGCGTTGTCGCCGCTGCTGTTGCCTGGCAATGTTTATGTTATTTTTAGTGTCGTATGCAAATTTGTGTCGCCTCTCGTCTCCTATGCTAATGAGCCAGCTTTTATGCCGGAGCATAACTGCCAGCATGGACTGTACTTGCTGTACTTGCTGTACTTATGGCCAATTCAATTCGTTCAATTGCCAATTGCCAGTTGAGTGTCTGCTGGCCGTTGTTTGTTGCCTGTTGCGCAAACTAATAACAATTTAATTTTCCAATCGAATTATGCGGGCTTTGATGAGCAAACACACACACACACACACACACACACACACACACACACACACACAGAGGCAGAAAGGACTCATAGTTCAGGGCCATTGAATTGAATTAGCATATTGCCATTTTCGAACTGCCGACGAGCCAAATATGAGGTATTACTACGCATTCCTCAAACACGCACACAATCAAAGCGGATTCCTCCCAAATACAATCATCTGCATACACCCACAACATTTCTCCGTACACCGCAATAAAAAATTGTCTAAAAATGTGCAGAGTCATGCGACCGATTAGGCTTCGGCTCAGCAAGAGAATAATACTTTACATACGGTTGCAATTTTAACATCCAAAAATCTTCCGTTAACTGAGCTTTAACACATTACATTAAATTTAGAAATACAAATTCCGATAATCGTTGTTGTAAATGGCACTGATATGTAATTATTTGAAGTTTTCGTGTAGACCAATAAAACTATTTGTATTCCCTGTACATATGAAATGGTAATATGGTAATTACAGCGGTAATTAACAACGATAAAATTATCATTTTTGATTAACTTAAAAGCAATTCTGATTCATTACTTTATTGTTAATATTAATGATTCAATAGCTTTATTTTCATTTCCAAACATGATAATAATATCAAGAAATATTATTAATATAATATCAATAATTCTCTTCAAATAAATAAATTGTGTTTAATAGCTTTCTAAAACAGAAAATAAAAGATAGAATATGGAGTTCAGAGTATGGAATATAGAACATTGAAAGGGTTTTATTTGTCCACCAATCTAATTTTTAAGATAACTCAAATTGTGTCACACTCTAAATTTATATATATTTTGGATCACAACGAAGAGCTGATTCGATTTATTATATCTATTCTTTTTTGTAGCGAGTAGTTTACAACAATGGTACTTACAGCTCTCACACTCTCGTCCGCTCTCTCTTTAAGTTTCTTCGGTGTGCTGCTCTTTAGGAGCGCATGCCAAACGTCTTATCAGCGAAGCTTTGTATGTATGTGTGAGTAATTATTTGCAAATGACGCTGCGTTATCTATTTTCATGTGCTCTCAATTGCGCAGCTTCAGACTGAGAGAGCAGAAATTGACTGCACTGCGATCGTTGCTCTTTTAGCAGTTAAAGTGTGAGGCAGAGAAAATTTGCATGCATTGACTTTTCGCTCATGCTTCATTTCGTACTTCTAGTATTATTTAACTAGTTCGTTGTTGACTGTCAGAGGGAACAGACGTGCAGCAAGCGCTTCTGTTGTGATTACCAATTGAAATCGATCTGTGTGTTCTCTACTTATATCGATAATTAGAAAAGACAGTCAAAGGAAGTGGCATATCCTGCCGAGCTGCAGCCTACGTAGAATTTTGCACAATTTAAGCCCTGGCCGCCCAATCAACAAAGAACAGAGACAGAGACAGAGTTGAAGAAGATGTAGAGGCAGCAGGTGACTCCGTTAATGATGCTACGAATTCTGCACATGTGTGAACACAGATACCTCACAGGTTGAGAGCGTGTGGTGAGGGGTGAGGGGCAGGAGGCAAGCAGTAGGTGCAGCAGCCACAGACATTTTACCAATGACAGAAGCAGCAGCAGAAGCAGCAGCAGCAGCAGCAACAACAGAAAAAAACTTTTAATCGTAGCTACATGGCCACACTGAAGCGGAAGTTGGGCTAGAGAAAGAGAAAGAGGAAGCCCAAAATTTGTTACGTTTGTAACCTGGTAACCGGCTAAAGCAGCCTGATGAGATTGCACTTGGCTTTGGTGCTAGTGTTGCCATTGGTATTGGCATAGGTGTTAGCCGTTAGTTGTTAGTTGTCAGTTGTTGTTGGCCCGTATAACACAGAGATGCATTGAGTGCTCTGATATTGGAATGCAAATTTGTACTCACAATCGTATTTGCTGTTCGTTGGTGCATGGACTGCATCTTTTGGCTCTGACTATTTGGCCAATAATCAACAGCTATCAATGAGTCGAATCGAATTATCCTTGCATATCTTACAGCTTTGCAAATGTGGATAATTTTCAAGGTAAGTAAGCATATGATTAAAGTAATCTACAATCGAGATAAGATTATTGTATAAGAACATAAGAATATTAAAAAATGTTCGAGTAAAATTAATTTACATATATTAATTCGATAATTTACCAACAAAATTTTAATTGGCCAAAATAAAATAGTTGAAATAAACTAAGCAGATAAAATATATCTATCACTTTTTAATATGAACAAATAAATTAAACTGCATTTCAGATTATAAAAGTATTAAATGTATTAAATAAACATAAACAAATATTTAAAATCGCATTATCTACAAGCTTTGTAAAGCAGATTTTGTACATTTAATATGAATCTGAATACTTCACTTTTTGAAGCAACCATAGAAATGTTTCTCATACGCCCTGTTAGCCAAAATACTAGTATTTTTCAGACAAAATGAATAAATTGTTGTAATCTTTGAACTTTTATTGAAATAAAAAAATGACTAGCCTAACAATTTCTTTGATATAGGCCATATAATTTTATGAAAATAAAACTATCAGTATAATATAATAAATCGAGATTAAAAATAGTAAATAGGAAACCTTCAAGCTATTGAGGCGGAATAATGCTATAACATATGTATCTGTATCAAATATAATTACAAAGAAAATATCTTGTTAAAATTATATGCAATATAAATAATATTGGGGTATAATATCAAGATCCGTAATGCAAAATTTTTGCATATTCCATATGTATTCTCGGTGCTTTTTCGCCCGTGTTGGCTAATTAGTAATTTCGCCTGTGGGATGTTATGGTGTGCTTATAGTCAAAATAATTTTTCAGGGAAACAGAAGGTTGATAGGAGTGGTGTGGGGAGGGCAGGGGAAGTCGGATTGCGGCGCCATGACGCCGGTTGTGTGTACAGCATATTGACATGATTTATGAAGAGAATGCGATAAATATAAATTGCAGTAACTATTCCAGAATATGTGCGCTAATGAGGTCCGCAGTGCGTTACGTTCAAATGTACGAAAAATGCTGGAAAATATGAAAACCGCTTAACCAACAGTCGCAGCTGTGTGTGAGAGAGACGCACACACTTGGGAGAGAGTGAGAGAGAGATGGGAATAGAGAGAGGAAACACGTAACTTACTAATGACCAAAGCGGATTTCGTCTCGTACTCTGCTTGCATTTTTAATTTTTTTTCAATCATAAATTTAAATAAGCCGCAGCACAGGCCAAACACGAACTGAAAAACTGAAGCGAAAGTCGGCAAAAGGCGTTGAGGTGTCCCTTTTTTATACGTATTATTTTACATATATTCACTCTCTCTCACTCTCTCTTTCGTTTCCTTTTGCATTCTTCTCTCTTTTTTCGCCTAATGCGACGATATAAAATTTAATTTTGCATAATTAATGCCGCACTACAGGCGAAACATGGCCAGCAGGAAAATTCATTAATATGATTTAGGCCTCTCAAGCCAAACAGAAACAACAACAATTCAACTGCCAGGGCCCAAAAAAAAGGGCGAAAGGGCAACATTCCGAGCCAAAAGGCAAGCTATTTATGTGTATTTGTTTGGGTCTCAACGCCCCTCGCATGACTGACTTTCCCCGAACCCCATCCTCAGGCCAAAAGGAAGCGAACCCAAGCAAAACTTCAAAATAAAAATAAAACAATAAACGAAAGAACAAGAAAAACAATTTAAAAATGTACGGCAAGTGTGTCACGTGTATGGCCCAACGACAACAAATCAAAAATTGAACCTCAGAGGATAACATAAATAGATTTATGAATAAATACCCTAACTTTAAGTCAAGTAACTGAATATAGAAGTTTGCAAATAATTTTTAAATACTTTTCTATAAAACTAATACCAATATGTCAATTAGATTGAAGTGTTAGTCTGATAAACTCATAAAATAATAAGTTAAAGCAAGCAAAATAAAGTTATTCTTTTTGTTGCATACCATTGGGGGCATATAGTATATATACTATATCTAAAATTTATTAAAAAAAAAAAACAAAAAGACCTTTTATTTTGTAAGCATTTCAGTAATATATCGGATCAATGCAACCCTCGATGTACAGTTTAATATTAAATAAAGTTCCATAATAATTTAACTGAATTATTTATTTTGCTTTATAATGTTTATTATTTGATATATTTTATCATAAATGCATCGGTCGGGCGCAACAGACTGTAGCACCATATTTTTAACATTTTAGTTAGCTAACAGCTTCTGAAACCTAAGAATTAAAATATTTGCAATCATTGATATTTCTCTCTAACAATAATATCCTTAACAAATTTTAATTCAGTTTTCAACTTTCAAATAATAGAGCCTAACTTAATAAAACTGCGAAGTACTATTTATATAGCTTCTCATATTTGTCAAAACCAAAATTAGCAGTGTGTCTAGTCAACTGCAATCAACAACTAGTCAACATCCTCGATGTTCGACACCCGATGCTGGGACATTAAAAAGAGTTTAATCAGAGGCACGTCAGGCGCTAGATTTTAGGCTTTTAACGTTTGCGTGTGTGGTTAGATGTTAGTGTACGTGTGTGTGTGTGTGTGTGGTTATCTGTCCATTCAACTAACGGTGTTTCGGACACATACAACCCTTCCAGCCACGCCCCTTACCTTGTTTATTTGTATTGGTTGTGGCGATGGATTTATGGGCGAAAGCGTTCAACGTGTGCTTTAAATGCTAAGCTGTATGTGTGTGTATGTTTGTGTGTGCATGCATGTGTGTGTGTGTACACAAATATGCCAAAAACACGCGCATTGCCTAAGCCACTGACACACACACATTCCCCAACACACACACACACACAGTCACACAACCCAACTCACACAGATTCAGCTTTCATTTTGACATTTGGCGTTGTTTTCCGCTTGCCACGTGTCGTATACGCAATTTTTTGACTCCTGATACCTTTTTTGGTGGCATGCAACATCCACATTGGACCACGTTAACAACACAGCGAACAAAAATGTTCAATTTGAAAATAACATTGTTTTTTAGCAAACATTTAATCAGATTACAGAGCTTAAAAGTATTAAAAAGCAATAAAACATTTTATTATTATGGTCTTATATTCTATAAAATACATACATACATACAATATAACGAGAGTTCGGCCAGTGAGCGTTGGCACAGCGAGTGTTCTGCCTATGAGAGTTCGTCAAACAAAAGTTCGGCCAACGAAAGTTAAGCCCATCGAGAGTTGTCCCAGCAAGAGTTGCACCAGCGAGATTTGGGCCATCAAGAGTTAGGCAGCGAAAATGGGGCCAGCGAGAGTTCAGCCAACGAGAGTTGGGCCAACATTTGTTATAATAAGCGTACGGCTATGCTGTTGCTGTCTCTTTATCAGAAAACGCCACAGAAACCCACCCACCAATCTGCTTCTATTGTAAGCGAACAAGTCGCCTGCTGGTGGCTGCGGCGCTCGCTCCATGCACACCCTCATATGCAGAACTTGGTCGCTCTCCTTTCTGCTAGCTTATGCTGGTTCTCTGAGTAACTACACATTTTGAAGATGCGAGTGTTTAATAAAGTACAGATAGGAGAAACAGTTAAAATGGGAGTCAGTAAGAAAAAATTAAATAAAGACAGCCATTTTTTATGTTTTTTCCCCATTCACAAATTATTAGCTCAACCAAATTAAATAAGTTTAATAAGTTCATAAGTTTAATATTTGCAATATACATTTTATTTCATATTTTTTAAATTTTGTAACAGTGTAGATATGGTTTTCAATCTGTTTTCAGTTTTGTTTTTTATGGTGTTACGTGTGATTAACATTGTTGTAATTGTGTGTGTTGTTGCTGCTGTTATTTTCGACCATATTGCGAAAAGTTTTCAATGCGATTTCAAGCAAAAATCTTAACTATAACTTTTGCTGCTGTTGCTGTTGTTGTTGCCATTTTTCATAACTTGACCTTTTTGGCCAACGTTTGTGTCGTAAAAATTGTTTGTTATTGTTACGCTTTTATGGCCAAAAATGGTTGCACGTACACAATAACAACAGCAGCGGCAGCGGCAACAGAAAAAGCAACAGCAACAACAATTCCTTCTAATACATTCTATAACCAATATAAATGTCATTTATGTGCTGGACAGTTTTGCAATGTTGGAGCTCAGGGGGAAGGGCAAAGACAGCAGTGGGGGTCAAATAAACTGTCACGGTCAGCGGGACAAAATAAAAAGAAACGATGCGACGAAGAGAGAGCAAAGCAAAAGAAAACAGAGCACAAACCAACATGGAATAATAACAAACACTTGTGCAGTTGACACAAAAAGTGAAAAAGAGACACGGTCTCTATCAGAGCACAACGTAGGAGGTTAGCCTAGGATAAGGGGGCGGGTGGAGGGGGGAGAAGCGAGTTGGAGGGAAGGAAAGTGTTGTTGGGCGCCCGCTTTGACTGAGGGTGCGATAAGCACCACAAATGAAAGCAATAGCACCACTTAGTGGCACTTGAGGATATGCAAAACCGTTAAAGCACTTCCGGTTTATCGTTGCAATACGTGTGTGTGTGCGTGTGTGTGTGTGTGTGTGTGTGTGTGTGTTGTAACTGTGTATGTGTGTTTGAAACTTTGTGAAGAACATGTGCTTTTGATATGCGAATATTTGTGAATTATTCAAAGTGCTCTCGATTAGCTGGCGGTACTTCTGCACAACGGGAAACAAAATAAATCTAAAATTAAAAAATATGCAAATATTAAATTCTACAAATAGAATTAAAATTGTATTTAATTGAACAGGTCACGTTATTTCTATAGAACTCTTTTGTTTCAAAATAGTTAGCAATTGCCTGCAGCGTATAAAGCAACACTTTTTAAATTCCCCAAACATTTATAATATTTATACAATATCCAAATCCCATTATTTTAATCATACAATTAATTAAAAATCATAAATTTCGAAATGTAAATTTGCATTCATTGTACACGTTTAATATATTTTCTTCAACTTTCTACGTATTTCTAAACGTTCCTCTTAACTTTTCCACTTTGAATTACGTGTTTTCTCTGGCCAATGAATCGGCAATCAGTATAACTCATGTGTTCCTCTTTACCAGCCTTAACTTTACATGCTACTCTTACAAAGTATATACTTATAGAATACATAATTCTTATTTCTGCTTATGTCTGTTTGTCTGTGTTTTATGTGTCTCAACCTTCTGCAAAGTGGCCCAGTCAAGCTTCCGTTCGCCTGCAATATAATAAAAGCGGAAGGCATCTCTTTAAAATGGCGTCATGCTGTTTGTATCCTGTACTCTTGCACGACAATGGGTATATACATTGTGCGACATCAAGTATTATAACTTTAACTCAATTGATTTGGCCAACAATTTTCAATAACAATAATCATTTAACAAGATTTTTATATTTGAGGTTTAGAATTATAGGGTATCTGATCGCCTAGCACCATTTACAGTGTCCTATCAACTTGTTGGAGCCAAGCGGGAGTTATTTTCTCAGTATACACTCAAACCGCACTGCTGAGGGCCTTATTATTGCATTAGCTGTCTGCTAAAAATGGAATCGCAATGGAAATCGGGCCTCGGTTCTCAGAAGGGATAAGCCCCTAGGTTCTGCTTTGGGGTTATACTAGGGAGTAAACGCATGTTTTACATATTGTATCTTGTTTGTTTTTATTATATTTTTATTAGTATTTTATGAATTTTTGTATCCACTCATATTTATTATTATGCATGTCGTGCGGTTGTCCCAAAACAGAAAAAATCCACTTCTAACCCTTTTTGTCTGTCCTTATAGAAAGTGGCCTAGAGAAGTAGAGCAAAGCTGGTTAATATAACCGCAATATTTCTCTGAGAGGCAGCAACAAAGTTTTTATATAAATTCTTATATAAAATACTTCCACGTAAGCAACTACAACCAACATAAATTTAACACTAAAATCATAAATTTATTTATTTTTCATTTTTTGGGCTGTCAAAATTTTTGACGCGACACTTTGTAGTTTATCCATTCTTTTGGTTTATCTTTCATTGTTGGTTTTTTTCTATATGCGCATTTTATTCATATTTGCTGTCAACCAAACTCACAAAATATGATGCTATTAAAAAATATATTCTTGCGATAAAAAACGAAAATATAGAAAAAAGCATGTTAAATTTAAATTTATTAGTAGAGTTGTTAAAAGTCTGTCGCTGTCATAGAGTTAACAGGCAAAGCTGTCAAGTTTGACGTAGAAAGTCATTTTATGAAAGTATTTTGTAGCTGATAAAAATACGTTTTTATCTCACATTAAAATAACAAATAGTTATTTATGACACATGCTTTAAATCCTCTGCAAATAAAATATTCCAATTAAAATATTAATTATCAGATGATTGATTTACAAAATGTGTTCGAAAATAATTCTCAATTAATTACCTGAAATTTATATGTATTCTACCAATACATAGAACAGCCAGTAGGATCATTTAAAATCTTATGTAATCAAAGGTTCTACTTTAAAGTATATTCGTTGGTATTTAAACCATTCCAAAAATACAATATTCATGTAATATTCTAGTACAGACAATTACCGAAATATGCTGTAGTTATTGTCAAACTGTAAATTTGTTAGCAAAGCACAGTATCTGTCAAAGTGTGCGCATGCTTGAGCTTTCGTGCCGTTACATTAAATGTTTAAATAAATATTTATATGAATATTAAAAATAGATTTTTCGGATTGTATATTTAATTATATTATATCGTATTAAAATAATTATTAAAACTTACAATACATCAAATGAGTGATAAATATTATTATACACAATTCAAAGTAATTGTTTTAGTATTTCGCATTTATCTTTGAGTTATTGTGATGCTTAGAATTATACTATATCTTATTTATATACCTTTGATTATTATATATTATTATTATTATAAGAAATTTTCGATAAAAAAAGTTTGACCAAATAACTAAAACTAAGACTCGTTCTTTTTATGCTAAAGAAATTAAATACAAAGATTGATTAAAAAATTTATATTTGCTTATCAGTTTTTGAAGAAATTTGTTAGCAACTTATAATTTTAAATCTATGTTTTCATGAAATGCCGAATATAATATCACATCATCTAAAATTAAATTAACGTTCAACGTTCAAAAATTAAAATTTGCGTAATTTATAAGTTAAATATAATGCTAACTTCCTTTAAAATAGAATTACATTTTCTTGCGATTTACAAATTTAATCGAATTTGCGCGTTGGCTTAGCTGAAACGCGGCGATGCGACTGCACTTGCCTAATCTGACAATATTTATAGAACCGCGCGCTTCTCCTTCCCTGCCTCCAAATTGACAATGCTGCAACAGTTGTTTGGCGCCAAAAATAGCTGTAAATGTAAACAAAAAGTCAGCCTTTCCGGAGAAAGCGCTCAAAGAAAAGGCAAAAGCTCTCTCTTTCTCTCAATTTCTCTCTGCTGCGCTCTTAAAGTGCTTTTACAGCTGTGCCCAATGTGGGTCACACGTTGCGTATGAGTGATATTTTGGTTACACTACGGCCAGGCGTTAAGGCTGCCAACGTTGTGCGTTCAGTTGTGCGCGAGACGCGTGCGATGAGGCAACAGTTATCCAATAGTATCCTCGACGCCATTTGATTAAGGCTGACTGGCGAATTCGGCGCGTTTTTCCTTTGTGGCAATTCCGGTTTGCCAGCCTCGAATCAATACAAAAGAAGCAAAAAAGCCAAGAGCTCCAAAAAAAAGCAGCACAAAGACAAACACGGCAAAGTGTCGCCAGCAATTGTGCCGTTGTGTGCTTTGGACTTTTGTGTCGCCGTTAAGTGTCCTCGGTTGACAATAGTCTCAGCTGGACGCTTGCAGTGTAAGTGAAATTTGCAAGTCAAGATTAAAAATGCAATGCTGCTAAGTGAATGGGTCGCGGTTCGTTCAGAAGTCGTTGATTATGGCTTACAACAGAGCTTAGCAGCTCTGACTACACTGCGAAACAATTTGTGCACATTACGCATACGCAGCGTAGACGTGACGTTTTGAATTGTTTGTCGCCAGCAAAAGCAAAACCCAACTAAAATAGATGTCTGCCTCGCAGTGGGAAAGGCTGACAGACAGCTGACGGACAAACGGACTGACATGAATACACATTTATGACGAGCCTGTTGAAGGATACACAAAGTTTTGGTTGTGGCTGCCGTTTGCACTTGACGCCAAGGATAATTAGAGTAAAACCAAGCAATTGTGGGCAGCCGTGGGCGGAGATTGTGTGGGGATTTCCTGTGTACACTCTTGTTACACAGTTATTGCTTTTACTGCTGTGGCTAATCACGTACAGCAATTTCTTACGGTGTATGACAAATGTGTGCGGCTTACGGCTGTCGACAGTGACAGAAATCTCTGGTGAGAACAGCAAGATGCTACAGAATAAATTTGTATACATTTCTAGCTACATATCTTTAAACAAGATGCATAACGAAAGAGCTGAACAGAGTGTGATGAAGATGAGTTAAGGTTAAACTAAATTAGGTCATAATTTACTCGAGTAAAAAAAGATGAATTGAAATTGAAATAAATAATTTATTAAATCAGATGAGGTATGAAAGAACAATCATAGCTTATTGTTTAAGCAACTATTTTATTTAAATTAAATTTAGTTAAAAAGAGAGTATCCAAAAAATGTCATGGCAATTTATATGGATATAAATTTCAATTAATTTCTAACTAAATAAGAAATAGCTTAAAATGCCTTGGGGAAAACTAAAATTGACTCATAAAAACCGTTTGAAGGCTATTAAATTTAAATTAATTAATTATGTTGAATAGAAAGTATTTAAAAGTTTCTGCTGTTATAATTCATTTAGGTAAATATAAACATTCATAAATTTTAAATTAAATACACCTTAGGGATGCTAAAATTTCTTGCTTTAAAAATGGTTTGAATTTAGTTAAGATTAAAGAGATATTTATTAAAATTATTATGTTAACTAGAGAGTATCTGCAAGTTGCTTAAAACCTAACACCTGCTCCTAATTTGTTTCCTTTAACCACAGTGACTACGATTTCCTTGCGTGTTGCTTTTATTACTGCTGTTTGGAGCAATTGTTTTTCTTTTGGGCCCTTTGTCGATGGCTACCTCAACCTTTGCTCGGCATTGTTTGTGTTTTATTGGACTTGGCCAGCTTGTGTATAATTCATAAGCGAACATACCAATTCGGCTGTTAAGGCCGCATTTTTTTGGTGGGCTTCATTTATGCCTTTTGCTTTGTATTCAGGCATTCATCGTCCGGCAGGCGACTGATTGAGGCGATAATAACGTCTATTAATAGCATCAGCTAGCCTGTATTCAGTTTGACTTTGAACATGGCTTTTTGCGCTGTGGAATTGAATAGCAGATAATGTTGGCATAGGCATATTTGTTGGCTAATTTAATGGTATGCCTTCTGGGCTGCTGAGCCCAAACTTAAGTGTCTGTCTGGATCGGGTTTCATTTCTGCCATCGAGTTGCCTTTGCCTTTACATGCTAATATATGTATCCCTTCGGCCATTTAATGCTGAATATTTCGCAGGCAGGAAACAAGCGAGTACACTTGCATAGGATTTCCGTTGAAGACGGAGAACTTTGGCAGGGATTACATGTATAGGCTTTAATGGCGAAAAGCTTTAAGCATTTCACAGAACTCTGGGTTCACACAGGTATGACCCTCCTACGAGCCGCCTATTTGATGGACCGTAAAGAAATTTGCTTAAATATTCCATGTAATGTGTTCTCGCTCTCTCTCTCTCTCACTCTCTCTGTTTTTCTCTTTCTCTCTCTCTCTCTCTCTCCACACTCCATTTACTGTGTGTGCTCTCAGCCGAATTGTTCTTGCATAATGAAAATTACATGTCGGAACGGATGACAGGAGTTAGAAAGCGATAAACTGTTGTACGACGCCATAACTATTTAAGTGCTGTAAAACATCTTCAGTTATTAAACTGTGATTACCGGATTACGGATATTGTTACACTGACAAATTTATGCCAGCAAGACCCAAAGTAATTTGTGCATGGATTGAAAAAATATAAAAAAAAGAATTTATTTGGAGAACAAAAAATTAAATTTAATGACAAAGTAAATGAGTAAATATAAAGGAAATTTATGAATAAGAAAACATTTCATTTACTTTTTAAATGGTACAAGTAAGAATGGCAGCTCTTCTTATTAGATAATGTGACACATTAAGTAAATAAATTAATATAATTTACATAAAAACAAACCAAAGAAAAACAAACTGTTTACACTACTTAATAGAAATGCAAATTGTGTAGTCAGCACGCATAGAAAAACTATTTGGTTTTAGTTTTACGCACAAGGCTACTATTTGCTCGACAAATTTTGTGTAATGAATTATTTAAAGGCATATTATGTTCTCCAACTGATGTAGGTACTAAACTTGTGTTCTTTACCCATTTCATTCAAACTATTTAATGTTTAACAGACTAAACAAATTGACATTTGTGCACCATATGCAAAGCAGTACATTAACCCAATTTATGTAGTTTAATGTGTCTCCGATGGCTGATACTTTACATCCCATCAATAAAACTTAACTGAGAGCTTTAAAGTTGCCTTGATTTTACTATGCTAACTGCGATTATTTACCAACTAAGCGCAACAATAAATCAGCGACTACGTGACGTCATTTATGCAAGAGGAGCCAAAATAATAAGAGAAAGACACAAATCGTAGCAGGTTTTTTTATTGGATAAGGACAACTACAATTTAAGTTTATTTTCTCAGCTTTTTACTCGCTTGCCGCTTGAATAGCGCCTCAACCTTTTGACCCCAATTGATGTGGCAAGTTCTTGTGCCACAATTGCCAGCGTGGCATCGTGTCAACTTGTTTAAAACATTTACCGCATGCACGCTGTGCGGCGCCAATCAATGTTCGAATATCAAAGTTTTATCTCAAATCATAATGTGGAATTTCTTTCTAAAGCTTTAGATTCTAAAGAACTTAAGTACTTTGAGTTAGTTCAAGTGGGAAATGCGCCTTACCCACAGAAGGAGGCGTGCCAGAACCCACAAAGTAAATGTTTATTCTTGATTATGACGAATTTAAATTTTATAAAAACACAATATGTAATTTAATGATAAATGTTATTTATTCGTTACTTTTATACTATACTTTTAAATTACTTTAAAAACTTGCTACCAAGAACTTATAGTTTAAGCTTGTTTCGATTTGGATGGTTGGGAGTTTATCGAATATAAGCCAAGAGAAAAAGTATTTCATTTCTGTTCTTCGTGATTAATAGTCGCAAGCTCTAAATTAATCATTTTATTCAATAATCGATGAATGAATCTTTTTGAGATAAACGGAAAAACAGAATGGAAACTCATTTGATTAAAATATGAGATGAACGAAAAAACAGAATGAAGACTCATTTGATTAAAATATGTATAAAAGACAAGAAATTTAAGAATGAAATATAAGAATAGAAGAAGAATAATAACTATATTAACTTATTTATAAAGTGCTGTACACGAATTTTTCTCTGAAGCAAATATTTCGAGAATTTCGCTTGACTGAGCTTGTCCTTACCCAAATTCCATACCTAATTGTCGTGTTTTGCCAGGGCGTAAGGCATTTAACATATTCTCTGCAAACAAAGGTGAAATGGTTGAAATTTTTAAATTTCCTAGAAGGCACGCCTGCAGCAGCAGCAAAAATTGGCCTTCAACATCAAGAGCTTCCTGCTGCCTTTCGCCTCCTGCGGGCAGACAATGTGAATGTTTGGTATGGAGAATGTATTCACTTGGCATCTGAGTACATGAGTGTGTATGTGAATGTGAGTATGTGTATGTATATATGAAGGCCAACATTAAAGTTTTCCGCGGATGTAGTTTGTTTGCGTTTGATTTGCTCTTTTTTACGGCGTTGTGTGTTTGCCTTTTAATCTGCTGGCGGCATTAAAAATGCATATGCCGCGATTATCACTCATACGTCATGTGTTCCCCGTGTACACCATGTATCATTTATATATGCATGTATTCGGTTGTGTTACACATGCACACGCACATTTGTTATTTATGAAAATTTCAAGCCACACTCATACAAGTTACCTCAACTGGCGTATTAATTTGCGGTCTGTAATACACACTACGCTAACTTCAACGGAATTACCAAACTAACAGCAGCTGCCGTTAAATCCGTACGGAAATCTCCACTCCCTTCGAGCAACAAAAAAACAAAAACTGTGGTTAACAATTAACATTCGACCCAGAACTTTTTCATAATCAGCTCTATTGTACACAAAAAAAAGCAGCGCTTGCTGTTGGAATTGGTATTTGAATTGATTTCAATTAATATAAATGAGCTGTGAGTTATTATACTTTGATTCTAAGAAAAATATAATAATATAATTATATAAATATATATTTAATAAATGTTTTTTTATATTTAATATATACAATTGCTTTGGTATACTAAATATCACTTTCAAAGTTTTAAAGTTCTTTTTATACCCTGTACCCATTGAAAAATGGGAAATACAGGGTTATTTGATTGGTTGATTTAGCCCTGTCTGTCCGTCTGTCCGTCTGACCGTCTGTCCGTCTGTATGAACGCATCGATCTCAGCAACTATAAGAGAGCAGCCGTTTTGGTCATTTTTGAAAGGTGAATACCATACGCAGAACAAGTTTATTCCAAATTTTGGATGATTTGTCCATACCGCGAGCCATGGCCATAAGTATAATACATTGACTAATTTGAACGCGTCGAGATTTTTGAATATAATTAAACTCTACTCCGTAGTTTGCTTTGTGCATGTGCTGCATTACTTGTAATACAGGCGGTACGCTTGGAGAGCCACCAAGGAAAGCGGCTAAGCGATGCCTTGGAGCATATGCATAAAGAGCGGTCGATGCGTTCTTTATAGGCGAGCCGGCTACCCGCTGCATTACTTGTAATGCAGGCGGTATGCTTGGAGAGCCACAAAGGAGAGCGCATAAGCGCTGCTTAGGAGCATATGCATAGAGAGCGGTCGATGCGTTCTTTATAGGCGAGCCGGCTACCCGCTGCATTACTTGTAATGCAGGCGGTATGCTTGGAGAGCCAGCAGGGAGAGCGGCCTAGCGCTGCCTAGCAGCTTACGCTGAGAGAGCGGTCAATGTGTTCTCTCACCACAGCTGCAGATTGGTGGGTGGGTTTTCTTGGCTCTTTCTCTTTCTTATTCTCGGGAACTGATAAGAGACACCGACTGCGCAGCCTGCAAGCACTATAAATGCAGCTGCTGCAGTGCTGCTGATCACAGTGTCACAGTGTCTGTGGTCAAGTGGATAGGACGTGTCAAGGGCGCTTAAGTGGAGTGGCGAGTGTGTTTATAATAATAAATATTTGTTCAAAGCCATTAGTTTGTTGATCTGGAGTGTGACAATGGCAAGAGTTTAATGTGAGTGGAATTAAGCACCGTTAATCTGGAACACTTAAAAAATTAGGAAGAATATGCATTGCATCTACGCTTCGTGTGACAGTTTGATGCAATTATATTTTGAATAAAGGGTACAGGGTATTATGCTGTCGGGCACGTCCGACTGATCTGCTCCGCTTATCCTGGTTTATATCAAGTATTTTATAATTTTTCAATACTGCCTACATAGATAATTATCGATTGTTTTATCATTATACATACTTGATAAAAATTTGTTCAAATTAATCTTGCAGCTAAATACATAATTAGTAAATAAAAATCGATAAAACTTGATATATCCTTTCGAGATAAAATAAGTAAAATTATATATGTATATTCGTATAAAAATATTAAAAAAATCCTACAATAAAGATGTTAATTGTTAGATATAGAAAACATTACTCATAATTGTAATGTATTAAATTTAATAATAAAGATTATTCATTGTACAACATTTTTATACATCGTAATAAATTTTAGAAAAATTAATTAGTCTAAAATTAACAAATTTTTATTGTATCTATTTTCATTAACTTATCATTTAATAATTATTAATTTGAGCGAATTTTTTCAAAAGCTTAACTATGCTACATTTAAATCATTTAAATACACTATACGCATTTAAATATTTTATTTTGTATAATTTTTAATTTAATTGGGTTTTAAATATATAAAATCATGTTCTATGTTTATCAGTGTCTCCCAGGCTCTCATGCCGAAGTGAGCCGCCTATGGCGCCAAATAATCACCAGCTTATGGAACCGCGCTGCCCGGCTGCTGTGCGATAGAGCTTTTGCTCAACGCGCAAAGCTTTCACTCAAAGCTCAAAAATCTGCTGCTCTGGCTGCCGCTCAGAATTTCCGTTCAGTTTTCAAACAGGCGTCGTAGACGCAAGGTCGTGAACGCGTCGAACGCAACAGAAACGAAGAACGACAGAGAAGAATTCGAGAAAAGAAAAACAAAAAGAACAACAAAACAAAACAAAAACATAATTTTATGCAAAGTTTATAAAAGATTCGAGGTTCTCGTTTTGGGTAATTTAATTTCGATACTAATATGGCTGTTACTTCAATGCGTAATCGGAATCCGGTTTCCGAAACAATTTGTTTACTTAATTTTGTTGTGGTTTAAAGAACGAACGAGAAATAGAACTTGATAAAATATAAATATACACACAAAAATACTCAATTTGTATGCTATGTTGTGCCACATTAGATACTGAAATACACAGTTTGATTGTGTATGAAGTATTTATATATCATGCTCATTTAAAAATACGTGTATAGATATGTGCATGACAGATATACACAAGATATTTATTAGCAATTGCAAGTGTGAAAATAATTTTGGTTATGTATTTGCTGTTAATTGAAAATAATCTAGAATTTGAATACAAAAACGTGAATTGAATGATCTGAAATGTAAACAAATCGTTGGTACACAAAATCAAACTCTTTTTGAGCTAAATTATTTGAATATTTGGATTGTATTTTCTCTAATTGTTTTTAAATTGATTGCTATTGAACTCGGTTTACCAAAATTATAGGTTCGAACTCCCCGATTCACCTCTTTTTAATAGAATATAAAAAAGCCAGATGTTATCATGGTTGTTTAACTTCAAATTGAAATCAATATATATTTTAACAATTCCATAAAGTTGCTTGACATCAAGAAAATTTCTAGCTTTAATAGTAAATGACTCATTGTTTTAGAATCTATGGCATGAATCAAATGGGTCTTTAAAGTTTCTTTATAATATATAAGCAATAGTTGCACATTATAGTTTTACGATTGGAACCCCTATTTAAGCTATTGTTAAAAGCTAACTTAGTAACGCATGGAATATTTATACTTTTATATATTGATAACAATTTTTATTTCTAGCACAAAGTCATGAAACTACAATTATTAACGCATTGAATATTTATACTTTTATTTATTGATTACAATTTTTATTTCTAGCACAAAGTAACACAATCACTAATCAATACAAATCAGAGCAGACACAGATCGCCAAAAGAACAACGACAACATTAAGCAAGATGAGGTGATGCACCAATTAAATATGCTTTTTTATTATTATTAATTTATATATTTTATTATTAACACCATGGGGCAGCTTTTAGAAGTTTTGTATATAGAAAAGACGAGCGTATATAAACTGAACAGCACAACAAACGCCTCAATCAGAGAACTACGTCATTCCCTAAGCACGCAGAATGGGAGAATGAGAGAGCGAAATACAGAATAAAAACAAAATTCATATGGGAATAGTCGTTAAGTGAGTTCCGAGCTCCATGGCAATGGGATGCCAATTGAGCGGCGTTTTGAAGGTAGACAACAAACAGATGTTATGTCAGCACACTGTTGCTCTCACTCTCTTCACTTCGCACCCTCTCTCTCTCTCTGATATTTTCTCTCCCTTCGCCCAATTTCTAGCTTTCTCTTTCACTGTCCCTTTCGTTTGTTTGCTGGCCAGCAACAGGTGTCCGGGGACCTGCCAGTTTCCATGACAAATGTAAAATAAACCCGCATTTGAAGCACGCCAAATTAACTTGGGCTCAGCTACTGATGATATGGCAACGCCTAACAGTTAAGAGGTTTTTAGGCAGACTCTACCCCAGCTCCTGCTGCTCTTCAAACTAAACGCAAGTCATTAGAATGTCGTTTAAACAATAGCTGTATTCAAATTTATGCCATAACAAGCCAAATAAGTCAAGGCAGACAATGTCTAAAATTATGCTGCATATTTTGATGCCTTGTACCAGTGCAATGGGTGAAAACAGGGTTAATAACTTTGTCAGGATGTATGTAACAGGCAGAGCGAGGCGTGACAGACCCCATAAATTATATATTCTTGATCAGGGTGACGAGCTGAGGCGATTTAGCCCTATCTGTTTATCTGGACGTTATTTTTGGAATATTTATTATTTATATAGGTGTATTAAATAGATCTTGTAATATTAAACATATCAGGTTGTTATTAGGAATTAATAATGTTTAGCATTATATTTATGCATCTTGAAAAGCGCAGTGAAATCGGTTAACAAACACAGAAGTTATTGACGAAACAATATTGCAGACTTAGCTTAACGCAGCTTCGTATAATATTTGATAAATACTTTAGAGTCGGGCACGTTCGACTAATCAGCTCCGCCCATTTTGGTTTTAGTTTGCAAATTATGTTGCTTGAACAAAAAATGTTTGGCTTTTGTTATTTGAAGTAAAGTCAACAGACGCTTTGGCGCCGCTTGGCATTATTGGTAAATATACCCAAGAGCTTTTTAATTATAAATGTACCCAAAAAAGGGGAGCAATTTAATTATGTAGTCTCTGGGGCGAGGGTGCAGCTGTGCCTGGCGTACCTAATCATCTTAACAGTTAATTTAGTTACAGAAGTTCAAAGAAGCATCTAGATTAAAGACAAGCAATTACGCATTCAACAAGTTTTATTTACTTACATTTCTTCTAAAATTTCTGTTGTTTAGAGCTTAAAACAAAATGGATTGGATTAGTCCAACATTCCCACTTATTATGTTTTTATAATGCCCCGCACAAATAGGTTTCCCATTATTTTAATGTACACTCAGGCTTTTACAGTTAGTGCTTATAGCCTCTTGAAGCTAGCCGAAACTATGTCAATTCGCCAGACCCACACGGCGTATGAGCAATGCGTGAGCGTGTACAAAATATAATGTGCCATAGCAAACCCGCTAAGCAAACCAGAAAAATTTATAAAATAATAAAAGCAATAAAAGCGAATAATGCCGGCAAAATGTGAACTGCGCCAGAGCCATCTCGTTTTACGATTCAAACATTGCCAAATGACATCATCAGCCGGTGTTTGGTGCTCTCAGCTAATGAATCAGCTGCCTCTATGTGTACATAGCTGAACAATCGACAGTCGCAATAAAAACAAATTTTTCTTTTCACACTGCAGCGATAACAACTCATCTGGGGCGAGTGTGCCGCTTGCTGATTTTATTGTGCCCCCGAATCCAGACCAGGAGGCTCCCATTGTGCCACTGGCGAATCTGCCCAAGATGAGCGATGTTCCCCCCACTGCACCACCGGGCACAAAAACCACAACCACCACAACGCCAGCAACAGTCAAGGATGACACCGTAGCCAAGCCAAGAAGCAGCGATGACAGCAGCATCTTCTCCATTATCTATTCGGTGGGCAAGAAGATCGCCATCGTTGGCACCATCTACCTGGTCGGCTATATGGGCTGGTCTGTGGCATGGCTAATTGCTCCGGTCATCTTGTCCGTGGCTCGTGATCAGCTGGCTCAAACATCCGAGAAGAAACGCGACATTGCCAAGGCATCAGCCCTGGCCTCCGAGAAGGACGTCATCTTGGCTCGCATCGATGAGCTGCCTGCCTGGGTCTACTTTCCCGATGTGGAGCGTGCCGAGTGGCTGAATAAGGTGAGCAAATATTCATAAAGTATTCACTTGACCTTTTTTTGATATATTTGTCGCAATTCTTAACTGATTGAAAGCCTGCTTTCATAGCCATAAACGTTCATTAAAATAAACGCAAGCGTAGAAATTCATCAAAGTTTTAAAAATGTATTTAAAAACCGCTCGACGATGCGAATTCGGCATAAAAACAGAATGAGCGCAACCGAGTAGTCAGGCATGCCCGACTGTAAATAGCCTGCACCCTATAACTTAATATATAATATAATTATAATTTTAAAATATTTACAAAATAGCATTCAAAGCGCAGCAGCAATGCTTCTTCTTACTTTTTCGTCTATTTAGTTAATATCATTTGTGTTTTTATCCGATTTCAATGCCCTTTTCAGGATAGTTAAATCAAATTATTGATCGAACGTTTTATATCTAAAAGATATTTTGATATTTTTCTTGATAATTTTTGATAATTTTTTTCAAATATGTTTTATATGTATATTTTAGTTGCAATGTCTATAATAAATATTTGTTTGAAAGCAAAACTTCATTGAACAGATATTGACAAACATCTAGTTAATGCTCTGTCTAGTCATCTGCATTTCTCTCTAATTAGTCATTATATAATCTTGATTCTCTGTGTTCTCGACAGATACTGAAGCAGGTGTGGCCCAATGCCAACCACTTTGCCCGCACTCTGGTCAAGGAGACAATCGAGCCGAATGTGGCGCTCGCCCTGTCGCAGTACAAGATGAACGGTTTTCGATTCGATCGCATAATACTGGGCACGATCCCGCCCCGTATTGGGGGCGTTAAGATCTACGATAAGAACGTGGATCGCAATGAGATTATCATGGACCTGGATCTGTTCTATGCCAGCGATTGCGATATCAACTTCTATGTGGGCGCCATTAAGGGCGGCATTAAGGATTTCCAGATTCATGGCTGGGTGCGAGTGGTAATGAAGCCATTGATACGCTCCATGCCGCTGGTTGGGGGCTTGCAAATCTTCTTTCTGAACAATCCGAATATTGACTTCAACCTGGTGGGCATGATTGACTTTATGGACATGCCCGGACTCTCGGACCTACTGCGTCGCATCATTGTGGAGCAGATTGGCAATGTGATGGTGCTGCCCAACAAGCTGCCCATCTCACTGAGCGAAGAGGTCTCAGCGGTGTCCCTAAAGATGCCCGAACCCGAGGTTAGTATGGTTGCAAATAGTTGAAGCAAGGTCTTTATATTATGCTTACTACAGGGTCTGCTTCGCATACACGTTGTGGAGGCGAAGAATCTGATGAAGAAGGACATCAGCGTGCTTGGCAAGGGCAAGTCCGATCCTTATGCGATTATCAATGTGGGCTCTCAGGAGTTTCGCACTCAGATTATCGATAACAATGTGAACCCGAAGTGGGATTACTGGTGTGAGGTACGTAGGCTGGCTGCTATGGCACTTTATTGCTTTTCTCTGTAGTTCATTGTTGCTGTTGCCCATCAATTGCTGCATGCTACGACACAACTACACACACACACCTGCACACACAAAAAAGAATAATATATATAATATTAATTTCTGTTGATGCTTTAGAGTTTATGCATATTCGATTTGTTGTTCCTGATTCTCATTTTGTTTTGTTCATTCTTTTGATTTCCATGCATATTTCTTGACATTATGTACTCGTATTTTGTTTTGTGCCTTCGACTAGGCGCCAGTTTTTATTGAATTGGGTCAATGGGTCGACATACTGTTGAAGGACTCCGATGATTCCAAAAAAGACGAATCTCTCGGCAGGTAAGTGTTGTATTTCATCTACCCTGGGGGATTTAAGTTTAAGTACACACACGATGACTTGCGCTCCCTTACGCCCCGCATCCTTAGCCGTATGTGAGTAATATCCGTAGTTAGTCACGATACTAAAAGTAGTCGTAATGCTGTCTAGTAATAATTGTAATAACTGTGCTGATTACTTGTTGCGCTCTATGATTGTGTTGCATGTTCTGATAAAACCTGTGCAAGAATTAAATGTTCTCCTCTATCACTCTCTTTCTCTTCTTTCTTCCGATCTGTTTACTCTCTATTTCTCTTTCACATTTACGACTTTACTCAATTGTTTTTCTAGGCTGGTATTTTTACCACCATCAATCACTTGGTGGGTTTCTCTTTGTGGGACTATGACCAAAGTATGCCAGGCGTACAGGCCGATGATTTATTGGGCAGGTTGTATTGCGGCAAATGCGACTTCATTATTGTTCTTTAGCTTCTACGTATCCTTGTTCTTGTTATTGCTGTTCTTCGTTCTGATTTTTTGTTTATTGCTTTTCAATTTGTGCCTTTTAACAAACCAAGGACTGACCAACATCGCTTCAAAACAGACAAGCAAATTGTAATTCATTTTTGGGAAGAAGTTCAATTGTGGGACTGAAATTGTAGTAATTTAATAGGATTTCCAGTTAAATTAAAATAATACAGCAAATTGCGTTTAAAAAAATAATACTATTTTAAAACGGACGAAAGCGTAATTAAAATTCGTAGTAAAATTATTTTTAATTACTTACTAACTAGCAAAAAATGAATCTTAAGAAACAAATGTAAACTGAAGATTTTCATACTCATGTCTTCTAAAAATACCAATATTTGTAATTTGAATTAATATTATCTCATTTGCCATTCACCCAGAAGCAGTCGGGGAAACCCAGGCAACATTAAAATGTTTTTTTTTTTGTAGAATTAAATGTTTTAGGCCCTGAGATTATAAAAATGTGTTCGATAGAAGATAGAACATGGAGTCGATTACGACTGAATGTGGCCCTTTAGGATTGAATAATATTTGGTCAATAAATGGCGTCGATTTTGATAATTATGATTTGGAATAAGGCAATTAGACCATCTTATAACTTGAAAGCTTTCCACCTGCCTGCTCTTAACTATATAACTGACTTGAAGACACTAATACTAACTTATGCATGCTTAGGCACACACACACACAACTATACTTACATAGCCACACGCATACAAGTTGGAGCACCCTGTACTGAACACTGCATGCTCTGTAGAATTGAGTAGAATCGAATTTATATCCCACATATCTATTTAATTGAAAAACTGTAAATAAAACCCGAGTAGAAATAGACAAAAATTTAGTAGAATTGCTCGTTGTTAACTAATAAGAACTAACAGTATTAATAAAATGTCTTCCATATAATACCAAATATTTATTACCTGAACGGATCAGGCGGTGGTTGAGGTCCATTTGCGTGCCATACTCGTGCTTAGACTCTTTGATTGGGATCGCACTAGTGATGACGAGTCACTCGGCAGGTTAGGCAACTACAACCATCGATAAATATCGATAAACGACAAACTCAAAGACTACTACAAAAACTGAAATCACAATACTCAAATGTCCCAACACACAAAACCAACAATTTTTGGCCAACGACCCGCTTAAAACATCTAACAATTAATTTCGTTTTTCGTTTGACAAACTTTTGATATGCCCAATACTAACTGACAATCTTATTCTTTGTGTACTCTAGAGCTTCAATCGATATTGCGAGCGTTATCAAGAAGGGTGTACTCGATACTGTGAGTATGAATATTACAAAATATTTGGTGTATAATATTAGAGATACATTTCCTAATATGCTTTCGTACTCTACAGTGGCTCACCCTGGAGGAAGCCAAGCACGGAGATCTGCACGTTCGCCTGCAATGGTATAAACTGACCGCCGATCCAAACGATCTGCAACAGATTCTGCTGGAGACCCAATTGCTGCGTGTGACCACGATGAGCTCAGCTGTGCTTAGTGTGTTTATTGATTCGGCCAGACATTTGAAGGTAGCGAACGTGCTTTATTTGAACCGTTACATACTTATATGCATTTATTTATCACTCGCTTTTATTTGCAGCAAGCACGTGCCCATTCCAAGCCGGATCCGTATTTGGTTTGCAGTGTCAATAAGCAGAAGAAACAAACCGTGATGGTGTTACGTGATGACTCACCCGTTTGGGAGCAGGGCTTTACATTCCTGGTAACGAATCCGGATAACGAATGCCTGAACATTAAGATCTACGACCAGAAGACCGGCAACGATATTGGCCAGTACACCTACACGTTGAGCACCCTCTTGAAGCAGTTCAATATGGAGGTCATACAGCAGCCGTTCCAGCTGCAAAAATCGGGACCTGAATCGAAGCTCTATATGTCGTTATCCCTGCGCATTTTGAAGGCAGGAGAAATTGACAAGGAATCTGATACTCTGGAACATGTGGCAGCTCTGTCCCGCAGCACTTCCGTAAAGACAGATGTTCCAGCTGTGGCGCCACCAGTTGCAGCAAAGGTGAGCGTAATTAGAATACAAGAGCTAGAGACACAATTTTTTGTATGTAGGTTCACCTATGCTGTACGTTGATCAAGCATTCTTCGTCGATGGTGTGAATTGCATAACTTTCAGATAAGAAACGGCGAAGATATGGAACAGACAATTTGCTGTGCAGAGAGGTTCGTGCTTTGTGGAAAGACAAAGTACAGGGTCTGCTTCAGTCAGTTACAGCCGAGTGTAGCTCCGACCTTACTGATTCTGAAATATATAACTGATAAATTGATAATAAATTTCTAATTATCATCCCACAGGAAGCACAAGCGAATAACAAACGTCTCTCTGCGGAGTCTCCCATTACCGAGGAGGAGCCAACCAAATTCGCACCCATGATTCCAGCCTCGGCGTCCATGGAGAAGCCCATCAGTGAGGTCGTCAGCACGGTGCTGACGCATCGTATGCCAGAAACGACCTCGACGGCGGGAGAATTTGGCCTTGGCCGCATACAGCTCTCTATAACATATTCGGCGCAGCGTCAGAAACTGGATGTGACCATATACAAGATCATGAATATACCATTGCGTGATCCAAGCAGTATTCCCGATCCGTATGTCAAACTGTATTTGCTTCCCGGCCGCAGCAAGGAGTCGAAGCGTAAGACCAGCATTATCAAGGATAACTGCAATCCGGTCTATGATGCATCCTTCGAGTATCTCATCTCAATTGCCGAATTGCGGCACACAGAGCTCGAAGTAACGGTCTGCACCCAAAAAGGTTTTCTCTCAAGCGGTAGTCCGATTATTGGCATGGTAAGTTGATTATCTTGAAAAATTATAAATATTTGAACTACATTCGAAAATAACGAAAAAGCACTGTAGTTGGCAACACCGCCGTCAAGCAGTGTTTGGATTTTGAGTTGGCAAAGCAGTGCTAATGCTTGAGTTGCCAACGCAGGCTGCAAGCAGTAGATTTAATTCTAGTTGGCAACACTGGCAGTTCTGTTGATTAAATGTTAATACTACTTTGTTCTTTTTTTATTTTATTCGTTTTAAACTTTTACTAACGTATTCAATTTCCTTTTTACAGCTTAAAATACCTTTGGATGATAGTGAGATTACTACATCGGCTGGTCTGAAATCCTGGTTCGATCTGCAGCCAGAACTGAAACACGAGTGAAGAAATAACCTTAATTTTTGGGACTAGAAATCTCGAATCAGCACAATCACCTAAAACGAAACTTTACACACTTTTTTACAATATTTAATAATTTCTCTTATTTTGTGATTTTGGTTGTGTACAATGGAAAAATTGTTTGTATAATGTCAATCAGAAAACGTAGAACTTAAACTCTATTAGTCGTGCCTCTTACTCATAACTATCAATTATAGTCAAATAAAACTAACAACTTGTGTTTTAAACTATATTTAAACAATTTATTTTACAACAATAAAGATTCAAATAGTAAGTAAATGAATATATTCAAATTATCACAGGCTTAATGCATTTATTTTAGTATAAAATGATAAATTAATTACATAATTTTACATTATCATTCAATACATATTTAATATATTATTGGGTTACGCTGCGTTCAGATGTTGCGTCTTGGCGCCAAACAATTCAAATCAGAGTTGCCAGCATTGCCAACATCGATGACAAAAGTCAGCTGACGTGCGCAACAGTTGGGCAGCGCTGCCACTAGCAAGTTTGCCAGGGTGGCAGCACTTGCGCACAGCTGATTGGCAAAGCAGTGCAAGAAGAAGAAGCAGCGGCGACAACAAGCAGAAAACGCCTAGAAAAAAGTAAATAAAAAATGTTATCGCAATACATGGAGGAGTTTGAACAGGTGAGTCTGCCCCTATGAGAACACCCTGTATGCATTCGATTATTGATGTTCGCTTGCAGGAGCCCTTTGAGGTGGGGGAGTTCATCGAGCGCCTCACCTGGCGCACCAACAACGAGCTGCAGAACAGCGAGGACTTTAATCCCGTGGCGCTGCACGACACGTTTATCCAGACGATCAAGGATTTGAGAATCCTGCAGGAGAAGCAGCAGAGCAAGTGCGAGCGGCTGGAGGAGTCGCTGCGCCAGGAGCAGGACGCGCATGCCAGCAAGATTGGCCAGCTGCAGGATCGGCATCAGACGGCCATCGATTGGTTCGGCCAGCTGGATGAGAAGATCAACTCGGTGGCCGGCAAGATAATGCACCTGGGGGAGCAGCTGGAGAACGTGAACACGCCCCGCAGTCGCTCCGTGGAGGCGCAGCAGCTGCTCGGCTACATGGCCGAGTTTCTGATGGCCGGCCCGGTTATAGTCAACGATATATTCTCCGATCCGTTCCGGCTCAGCGAGGCGGCCGATGTCATACAAAAGCTGTATGCCATTTCGCAGGATCTGCCGCCTGGGAAATTCGCCGAGTCCAAGCGCAAGATCGAGAAGAAGTACGATGAGGTGGAGCGGCGCCTCATCGAGGAGTTTGCCACCGCCCAGAAAAGCGAGGACATCGAGCGCATGAAGAGCCTCGCCCAAATCCTGTCGCAGTTCAAGGGCTACACCCAGTGCGTGGACGCCTACATCGAGCAGAGCCAAATGCAGCCCTACAGCGGCAAGGACATCTTTATCGGCATCGTGCCCATGTGCAAGCACCACTACGAGATCATCCAGAAGGTGTTCGCCAATCCGCAGCAGGTCATGTCCAAGTTCATACTGAACATCTATCAGCTCAAGCTGCACCAGTACGCGATGACCAAGCTGGAGGACAAGAAGGACGAGGAGAAGTACCTGCGCACCCTCTACGAGCTCTATTCGCGGTTAGTCGAAATTTCGGTATTTAAAGCAATTTAAGGATAAGCAACATAAGTTGCGTCTAGAGTAGAGAAGCCATGTCTATAACCAGTGAGAGTTGGGCCAGCGAGAGTTCGGACTAGAGACAAGAGTTTGATCAGCAATCGAGAATTCAATCAACTAGAGTTCGGGCAAAGAGAGTCGCGCCAGCGAGACTTGGGCCAGTAAGAGTTCGACTAGCGACAGTTCGGCCATCAAATGCAGTAGAGTGTAGAGCAGTGAAGCCCAAACGGAGAATACGAGAGAGCGCGCTCACATATACGGCCTGGCTCTCCCCATAAGCAAGAGCAACAGCCCTATGCTAAAGAGTAGCGAGAGCTATGGAGTAGGCACCTCTGGTGTAGAGTATAGCCAACGAATGTTCAGTCAGCGAGAGTTCAACAACCACGAGTTTGGCTAGTGAGAGTTCGGTTAACGAGAGTTCGGGATAAGAGAGTTGAGCTAAGAAGAGTTCGACCAACGAAAGTTTGCTCAACGAGAGGTCAGCTATAGTTGGCTCATCGATAGTCTGACCAGTGAGAGTTGAGTCAGCGCGAATTGTCCCAGCAAGAGTAAGGCAGCGAGAGTTCGGCCATCAAGTGTTTGATCATCGAGAGTTCGGCAAGCGTGAGTGTGGTCAACGAGACTATGACCAACGAGTGTTCGGTCAGCGAGAGTTCGGCAACCGTGAGTTCGGCCAAGTTGAGCCAAGGAGAGTACGACTTAGAGAGGCCAACTATAGTTGGGTAATCGATAGTTTGGCCAGTGAGGGTTGAGTCAGCGTGAGTTGTTCCAGCAAGAGTTACGCAGCGAGAGTTATACATTAACTAAATCCCTCGGGGGTTGGCGGCAGAGCCCCTAGTAAACTTATAAATTATTGCATTAATCACTATATAATTTATGAAGCAATTGTATTATTTATTTAATTTATTTGTCCATATTTCAAAAAGTTATTTTATAATTTTATTATTTATTTTACTTACGTTTAGCACATTGAAGTTGTCGAGCGATCTTCAGGTCTACATGTCCACGATTGACGATGATCTGCTGCAGAAGCTGACGCAGCAGATTTTCATGAAAAACCTCGCTGGTTATGCGGAAATCGAGCTTAGATGTCTTACGGCCAAGTGCTCATCGGAGCTGGAGAAATTTTATGCTGGCAAAAAGCATCAGAAAACACAAACCACAAAAGGCTTTCGTCGCAACATGGAGGTTCTGATTGCCACCAAGGCCAACATCAACATTGCAGCCGTCGAGGATTACGGCGGGGAAACCTTTCTCTCTGAGGAACTGGCCATAAACATGCTGCAGGAGGCCAAGGCCTCCCTCAAGCGCTGCAGGCTGCTCTCCAGCGAGGCTGATCTGCCGGGCAATGCCATCAAATTGAACGATATTCTGCTGCGTTTCCTGATGCACGAACATGTGGACTACGCCTTGGAGCTGGGCCTGCAGGCGGTGCCGCTGGCAGAGGGCAAAGTATTTCCCCAATTGTACTTCTTCGATGTGGTGCAGAAGACGAACATCATTGTGCATTTGCTAGACAAGCTGTGCAACAGTTCGGTTATACCCTGCGTGAGGTAAAATTAAATTAATTAAATTAGTTGAATTAATTCTACCAATTCATAAACGTTGCAGCAACACGCCCAAGTATTCGGACTATGTGTTCAAGAAGCGCATTATGATGGAACAGATTGAGACGAAGCTGGATCAGGGCTTGGATCGTTCGATTAGCGCGGTTATTGGCTGGGTTAAGGTCTATCTGCAGTACGAGCAGAAGAAAACCGACTATAAACCTGAAACCGATGTGGACACCATATCTTCCGCAGTATGAATAATACTCAATTTTGTCTGGTTATCTATTTTAATTGCGCTTTATTGTTTTATATTTCAGGCCTGTCTGCAGGTGGTGCAGAATCTGCAGCCTGTGATCGTGCAGATCAAGAAATGCGTGGATGGCGAGAACCTGCAGAACGTTTTGACAGAGTTCGGCACGCGTCTGCATCGCATCATCTACGATCATCTGCAGACGATGCAGTTTAATACGGCGGGCGCCATGTGCGCCATTTGTGACGTGAACGAATATCGCAAGTGCATTCGGGAGCTGGAGAGCCCCTTGGTGACCCAACTCTTTGATATACTGCACGCCCTCTGCAACCTGCTGCTGGTGAAGCCCCAGAATCTGCAGGAGGTGTGCACTGGGGATACGCTGGTAGGTTTATAACGTTTTCAAAGCTGTGCGTTATCTAATCAATCAATCTGTCTGCTTGCAGAACTATCTGGACAAGTCGGTGGTGCGTCAGTTTATACAGCTGCGTGCAGATTTCCGCATCATCAAGAACACCAACTATCTGAAGGGGATCATCGAATAGACACACACCCTTTGCTGAGTCACATTCCCAACTAAAAATACCCGAAATCAATTTGCTTGCTATGTACTAATTTATACTTATCGTGTGGCATTATAGTATTTGATTTGATATTACGCTGTGTGTTTCAACTTATCTCCAAATGAGACACCGTTTCGATTATTTATGTGCCAAATGGTGGGGACAACCCAAGATCTTGGTATTGGTCGATCGACGTCTTTCTGTTTAATCAGCACTATCAGCAGTCCGGCTGCATTAGACGCATTTACCCCCTTCAAACAGCTGTCCATAAATCAAAGCCTATTGTCGAAGTGTACACAAATAATTATCTTGGTTTGAAATAAGTAGCTACTACCAATTGTAGATAGGCCGCCGACTGCCAATACGTCTTCGGTATGCGGCAAAGTTAAAATTTAATATCAGTCAACTGCTAGCCGTGGAATCAGGCGTAACATACCAATACGGCCAACGACGTTTTCAGACTCCGTTGATTTGTATTATTATCGTTGCTTCTGCTTTTGTTATTGTTTGGCACCCCAAACATTCTGCGAGATATTCCAATCTTTCAACGCGTCGCGATCCTGCACAATTGATTAAGCCATGCGCAGCTATTTTGTTTATTACTTGAAAATACTATGGGCCATTTCGCTCATACACCAACTGATCGCGGCCACCACAAAGTACAGCCGAGACGACGCCATCAAGAAGCTCCAATCACTGCGTTCACTGCCTTTTGAGGACTGCGGTAAGTAGATGGAATTATAGTTTATATAGAACTTAGGTTAATACATAGATATTGCACTCTAATCTATGGCTATAATTTAGTTTAAATCATAACCGATTGTTGCTGGAAATAGCTCGATTTCAATTACGAGCTATTAAAAATATAAAACAAAACAAAAAAATAACTAACGAGACATGACTGTCAATCAATTCCGACTGTCTTGTACCCTGTACCCCAGCTCACGCTCACCTGTATGGTAGAATGTACCATAGCCTACTACAAAATAATGTCAATATGAAAATCTTTAATTCATCATAATTCTTTTAATTATGGACCGATTAAATATAAAGTAACAGAATTGGTAAATAGACATACTGAGAAACGGACAGACAGGTCAAAATCGACTAAGCTCGTCACCCTGATCACTCATATATATACTTTGTGGGGTCTACCACGCCTTCTTCTGCCTGTTACATACATTCTGTCAAAGTTAAAAATTAAATTAATATAAAATACTAAAAAGAAAAATATATTTTCAAAAAGTTTTCCGAAGTTAGCTAAATTGTATATTGTATATAACTGACCCTCGATCGCATTACTCAAAACTTGAACTTTACACTTGGTACTTCCCCGTATCACATTTGTGTTTACCTTCTTAATGATCTTGTATAATTATTATTGCTAATTTCCCGATCTTTCCAATTAAGAGCCCACTTATAGATTGCCAAGTTGCCCAGTTTGCATGCCTTAAGCCGCATTATCATCAGTGCTGATACTGTCAAATTTTATGACATTAATCAGTGTCAACTTCTGAGTATCGTATTGGGAAAGCTACCAATCATCCATGGCTTACAAAAACAAACAAAACCAAACAGGTTTTAGCTACTATTAATTGATAATCATCGAATGCATACTAAATCATACATTCGACATGCCAAATCCAGGCTAAATACTTGATAACAATTGCACTTATGTGTTAGTTTTTGTTTTATTTTTAACGATGATTGCATTTTTATTATTTTTATTTGCTTTACAATCTCTATATTAATTTGTAAGTACACATGTATTATTTCGTACTAGATAATGACTAGCCAAAATTTGGGTTAGTATGTGATAGTTTAATCATAACTGAGATTAAAATTAGCTTATGAAATTATTTAAAACCTAATGCAAAGCTATTAAAATTACAATTTTGAAATAAATGTCTGAAATTATTTATTAAAATATTATTATTTTCGAAACAATTTTAATAGTTTTTATATATATTTTATTTATTTTAATAATTCGGTAAATAAAGCCGATTTATTATATTTTTGGTGAGAGGATGTATGTCAACTCAAAACCTTTCTGGTGTAATACGAGATAGATTGATATAGAATTAAGAATCTTGCTATAAATAAGCTATTTCTGAGTAGTATATTAGTTTTCTAGATCTGACAACCATTATTATTATATATGCCTAGAATCCCAATCCACCTAATCAAAAACTTTCATGGACAAACCACGCCTTCCTTACTGATCGGATAACAAATCCCCAGAAAATTTCGGAATCAACTCAATCGCGTTTGCTTATCTCTTTAATTCTTACCACCATATATAATTATTTTTATATATCTATATGTATGGGGTACACACATACATACATATATCCGAGTTGAAATCACAAAATGGCGCCTTCCAATCGAGGCGCCAACAAAAACTCGTGTTGTCATTGAGGCGTATAGTATGCAGAGAATGCACGTACGAAATGGTAAACAAGATCGATCAAAGTAAAACAATTATATATAAATATATATAAGATACACACGACGTATTCAGTATAATTAATACGGAATGCAATTTGCTTTGGTTTGCTAAGTATGTTTAATCTTGCGGCATTTCTTTTTCCTTCGCTTTTTCGTTTTTTGCAGGTTCCCAATACCATGTGAATTACCTGAATATTGATAGCTGTACGAAAGTGCCCTGTGCCATGGCTCGGGATTCGACTGTTAAGGTTACGGTGCTCTTCGATGATAACGGTAAGAATACTATATATAAACCTACTTATATATATGAATTCACGTCTAGTATAATACTATATATGCTGATAACGATAGACCATGCATTCAAATTCTTTTGCACAGTGTCTCGGAAACAGAAATAGCTCAAGTCGCCTAGGTGAGGGCGATATTGTGGGGGAAGTAGCATAATGCTTAATAGGTACGTCAAACAGTAAGGACCGTCATCGTGTGAACCGGCAACAACGATAACATTATTATTGTTGTACATGCCATAAATATAATTAATCAACGAGACGTGTAAATCAAAATAATGCCAGCAATTTAGCATTATACGACTTCATTTATGGCCTTAACGTAGAGTATATAGTACAACCTATAAAAATCTATAGAAATATATTAAGATTTAAATACAAACTGCTTTGACTACTGATCGCTCAAATTCTCGGTTGATAAAGCTGAGTTTTGTTTTGCTATAAATAGATCAATTAACGCTCAACTTTGTTATGCCCAATATCAAATTGTGCCAACTGCACACCGGCCCAATCGAAATCTAGCACCTGCCTGGGAAAATTAACTGATAAACCTTGCAGCAATTGACTCGGTATTGCGATCGATGATTTCAAATCTTAAGCACCAATTAAAAACAATTTAGATAAGAGCAGCCACTGTAAGCACAGTGGGATGCAAAATAGCATAGTCTAACATCTTGACTCATGCCTCTTGTATGCAAATTAATCGCTTTGAACCAAATGCTAGTACAAACTCCGTTTTATAAATGGTTTTCATTTAGAATCTTCAATACAGGTATACCTTCCTAAATTGAATTGATGAGAAAGCAAAACAAATAATTACAAAATAAAAGTTTTCGAAGGCTGTTAAACATATAAGTTACTAAAGGTACAAAGGAAATGTAATAAAATTAAATTGAACTTAAATTTAAAAGTATGAGAATAGTGTCCAATTAACTTATTGTTATCCAATTATTAAATATTTTTAATGTCAAAGTTAATAAATTTCGATTCGATTTAATCCCATTTTACTGTCTTCAATAAAATCTTAATTCTGTTTCCCCTAGGCAATAGTGTATCATATCTGAAGCATGAGGTGCGTTGGGTGTTCACCTTTATAAAGACGACCGCGGCTATAAGTCCTGATCCCTGCGATGGAGATCACAACTGCATGGTTAGTTTAACCGAGGGCAAAAGCTATTGGGCCGATATCTATGTGAACCAAACGTTGCCAGTGGTAAGTGCGATCGAATAATGGCTGATTGATTGACTGATTCACTGATCGAATGATGTACTATTTATTTTAATAGATGAGTGGCAGCATGCTCTGGGAGGCCAAAGACGAAAAAAATAAAAATCTCATATGCTTTGAGGTGCCTGTAATAATCACAACGTAAATACGTACATATGAATGCATTTATAAACATGCATACATACGTGCGTATGTGATATATACATACATACATATACACAACACATACCTACATACTTATGATACTTATGCAAAAAATAAAATAATTGGTGCATGCAAAAACAATAAAGTGCGCGTCATTAGTGGGGCAGCATATCACCAGTGTTGGCAATTTTCAATTGAGAAAAAAAGATATAATCCGAACTTTTAAAAATTGAATTTATTGAAGTTTTTATTGAAAAATAGAGATAAATAATAAGTGGAACAAACTGTTCTATAGTTTAGGATATTTTACAACCGGGTTTATTGGTTTGCTGTATAACATTAAAAATTAGAATTTCTCAGAATATTTAGCTAAATCTTCGAATGCCCCTAAAAGATATAACAATTCTGTGTTTTAAATTAAAATTGTTTGAGCAAATATCGATCGGAAAACCGACAACAGAGTTTTAATTGTTCCATGTGTTAGCATGAATTTTGTAAGATTTAAGAAAGAGCTAATAGCTTAGTTAAAAACAGCCAGATTTGACGGGAAAAAAACGGAGTTGGCAGCAGTTCATATCACGCACATTACGCACACACATACACACACATACGCTGTAAAGCAGCTGCATTTGTATGTGCGTCCTTTAATGAATCTCTGAATGAAAGGAGCAGAGCGTAACACACATACACACACACACACATAAACAATGCGATCTTCTGCAGAGACACAATTGGAACACGAACGCCAACAGCCCCAACAATAACAACAACGACAACAGCGCTATGTTAGAGAGCCACAGCGAGAGCTTTGGGAGAGCGCCCATGCACGAGCGTCACGACGACGAGCCGAAGGCGCCTCGTGTCGCCGCGACGCTGCGCTGCTTCAGCATCCAGATGCAATGCAATTGGCTGGGCGTTCAGTGTGTCAGTTCGTGTTCGTGGGTGCAACGCGACGGTCGATGTGAGTGGAGAGAATCGCGCGCAGCGGCAGCAGCAGCAACAGTTGCAGGCGTAAGCTTTAGCCTAAATTGCAAAAACGCGATTAAAGATCGATAGTCGATAACACAAGTTCTAACCCTTAATAGTGTGCCAGGCATTTAACGGCCTGCTTGGTGTTTCCCTTGCATTGTGCGTCAAGTGTAAGTACTAAATACAAAAAAAGAAAAAAAAAACAAACAAAAAAAAAATACGAAAAATATAAAGAAACAATATTGTTTTGCTCGGTTCGTTTGGTTGCCATTTGCGCAATTTGGTCGGCGTAAAATGAGATTGCTTGCGTGCTAATTGCGGCAATCTGTGGGGGTAAGTATGCACAGTGGGGCAGGGGCTGTGTATTGGGGATGCAATGGTGACACATGCAGCAGCAGCAGCAGCACTTCGAGCACTTCGGCAACTTCGAGAACTTCGAGCACTTTCAACTGCCCGATATAGTACTACATACGAGTGAATTTGTGCTCATGCATGGCAAAGTCGTCATTGTCATACTCTACATATCGGAAGTAATCCAATGCCCGATCCTCAACCCGAACCTTGAGAGTCATTTTCAAACTTGTTGCCTAGAATTCGACACCCCTTATTGTCATTCATCATTCATTCAGTTTTATTGTTTGTGCACACACTCAGCTGAGCATTAGTATCCCCATAAATGGCCAAAATGGATTAGTTTTCACTCGTCTCCAGTTGCCTCAGGTCCAGCATTGCATGAGAACCTGAGCCACAGTTCCTCCCATATGTGGTAATGCTTGAAGATAATTAAATTAATAGCCAGTGTAAAATTACTATATTTTTTATATTATACAGGAACTAAGCAAATGATCTCCAGTAACAAGATATTTGCAGCTCTTTTATTAGCGTGTAATAGACATCGAATTTGAGGCAAACCCATTACAATCTGAGCATGTCTGTTAATGACAGTCATAAATATTATGGAAATCCTACAGATAATCTGGCATTAGCCTGATTATTTTTAAGTATTTCTAAACAGCATTCTAAGCCAGTGGCCTTATTGCCATGTTTATGCCCGCTACGACACATTTAGAATGAATTGAAATTTTTCAAATTGCATATGCTTAAGAAAAATATATATTTGAATACATAGCATCATAAAATACGTTTTCTGTTTATTTAGACTTAGCTACTTTACTGGTAATTTATTGGTAGTCATTTTCTAAATTCAATTAAAAACAGTTTGTAATTTCCTTCTATAATAATAATAATAATTTTTAATATCGTGTTTTTAACTTTTAATGGGCTAACGTATTGTATATTTATTTAAATTAGGCAACTTTTAATTGCAACATACATTACTATATTTTATTATCTGCTTCAAAAAACAATGTTCGTCAAATAATAAATCTAATACTTGTATTTTGTCTGTTAAATAATTTGCAACCGATTAAAAAAAAAAAAAAAATTGTTGGTTAAACTAAAAGTATAATATAACATAATAATTAAAAAATCTTATGTTTGCACAAGAATAAATTCGGCTCAGTGTTTTCTATGATAAAACTTTCTTAAACTAAGTAGTGAGTAGTTTGATATAAAAACTTTACATTTGCATCTTAAGTTAAGATTCAATTCTGAATTACACTTATTTGATGACTAAATAATCCTTCTAAATTAAAGTATGCCAGGTTCACCAAGAACAAAGCATTAATATTGAAATATTCTTTTCCAATTTAGGAAATCCATAATTGTTGTTAAAATATTAATTTTAAATTTACGAAATTCATAATTAGTTAGCTTTTAATTTGTTTGGCACAGATTTAATTTGGATTTCTTTATCTTATCCGATATGTAAAATCAATTGAAAACTTCACTTAGATCGGTTGATTTCGACTTAATTGCAATCTTAACTTATCAGTTATTTTCTGTATAATTTGCAGTTTATTCTACGATATATTAATTGTTAAAAGATGATAGAGCATCTGCTGGTTTGTGTGATCGGCAATCGCTGCAGACTTCGCTGACGTTTAGTGGATTTACTTTGCTCTTCTTTGCACTTACTTTTTGTTGTTTTTGTAGCAAATGCGACGCTGCCACTGCACTTGAGCAGCAGTTGTTGTTGTTGTTGTTGCTACTGTTGTTGTTATTGTTGTTGCTGTTGTTGCTGTTGTGGTTGTTGGTCAAAGTGTTAAACGATTTGCATCATATTACACACTGCTGTTGATGCTTCGCTGCTTGGCCATTGTCGCCAGTTCCAGAGCTTCACATGGAGGCCCACTGTCTCTCAGTCGCAGTCGCAGTCGCAGTCGGTAGCGCAGTCGCAGTCGCAGTCGCCGTCGCCGTTTGCGCCTTGGGCTGTTGTGCTTAAGCTGCGAAGAATGCGAGACAAACTGCGGCGACGACTGCGGGCTAAACAAAAGCTACAACAACAGCAACAACATCAGCAGCAGCAGCAGCAGCAACAAGAAGAAGCACAAAAGCTACAACTACCACCAACGATTTATCATAGCAGCGGCAGAGGCATCAGCAGCGGCAGAGCCAGCGGCAGCGGCAGCGGCAGCGGCAGCGACGTCAACGAAATCGATCCGGATCTCTTAACCCCCCTCTCTTTGTCACACCCGCTTCTGCACTTAAGTTATGTGCGTGCGCATGCATGTGTGTGTGCACTCAGAAAAATACAGCATGATTTGTTCTACCAAATAAAGCTCTTAAATTTAATTAGACCCTGTAGTTTAGAAAACCATAATAAAGGGTGTATTAAGTTTGTGCAATTTGGAAATGTGTTTAACAATCAGTATATATATTCTTGATCCGTATGCCTGTCTGCATGAACAACTAAATCTCGTAAACTATAAGAACTAGAATACCATTTTCAGTATATAGGTTTCACTATGCTGTGCGCCGATCAAGTTTATTTTAGATATTTTATATCTCCTCACTCACAAACTCAGTCAGAATCTTGTCATTCCTTATCTCTATCAGATAAGAAACATCAAAGATATACAACAGACAATTTGCTCAACAGGTCCCAAAGTACAGGCTCTCCTACTCTTGGTTACGTCCCTACTGGTTTTGTTTTGTTTTAAAATTCAAGTAGAAATCAAAATATAATCGTAAAAAAGTCAGAATCATATTTTATTTCAGTCTTAATAGTTTATTCAAAAGTAATAACAACTTTAGGAGCGCGCTTCAATGCGGAATTTGGTTCTTACTCATGCAACTTTTGGCACCGAAAATCTTGGATGCAAAAAATCTCTTGATATTTCTCTCAGTGTGTGCGCTCTGCTCTGCTCTGTGTGCGCAGCATAAAAAGTAATTTTGAATTTTTGAATCGTTAAAAGCAATTAATTGCCACTACGCAGCAACGGCCAAGCAGGCAGGCAGACAGGCCGGCAGACGGACAGGCAGACGGACGGACGGACAGACAAGCGGACAACCGAAACGTTGCAGCCATCCTGGCTGGCTGGCAAGCTGCAGTCAGCGTCGCCGTCGCCGTTGACGTCGACGTCGACAGCAGCGTTAAGCATTCCATATGACAGCGCTGCCTTGCTGCCAGCTTTACTGCCCAATTTTGTTGCAAATTTTTGCTTTCCGCGGAACTTGCTGCATTTCATCTCGTTGTCATCAGTGTGATTGTTGTTGTTGTTGTTCTTGTTGCTGCTGCTGCTGCTGCTGCCGCCGATCGTGGCACATTCATTTGTCGCTTAATGTGCCTCAGTTAGACCGCAAACGTCTCCTCCTTCGTTTGGCATGCCCCGCACCTCAGTCCCTGCACCTTGGCTGCTGCTCCCAGAGTGTCTGTATCTGTATCTGCTTGGCATGTGTGGCATCCACATTGGCTGGGCTTCTGTGATGAGATCCCTCTTTATTTCCCTGCCCCTGCCCCCAACCCCTGCCCCTGTTGCCCCTGTCGCTGCATGTGAATCTGGTGACATCCACTTGCATGCGCACATTCATCGCCAGCTCCCCAGTTTTTCTTGATTTTTCATTTCTTTGTCGCACATTCACACGCAACATACACACACACACACCACACACAAGCCACACACACACATACAACACACACACACTCGCAGAAAGAGACAAAGACAGCCAGAGGAGCATCGAGTCAAACCATAAAACATTAGTTTCCCATTTGCGTGCTAAATACCCTATATGTGTCTCTGGTATGGGGATTGCAAGCGGCAGCATGCCAATTAAGTTAAGGTTCGCTTAGTTCTTAGTTACGCTCAAGAATGTAGCTCTCAGAGCAAGAGATACTTCCCCCCAGACAGTCGGAGAGACAGAGAGTGGAAGCCGTAGAGTGCGAGTATCTAATGCCAATTCCTAAGAAATTTAACTGCATTTCTTAAACGCTTCCCAGGTTTTAGCTAGAACCAGAGATTAACTGGAATTAGTATTGCCCGTAGAAAGGATTTTAACCTTTGAAGTTTAAAATATTTGATTTAATTAGAAATATATGTTTAACAAGCAACTTAGCAACTTATTAGCGAATAAATAAGATTACCAAATATTAAATGAAGCGTAACCTTATGAATTCGACGGCAGCCCTAGTTCGATTTTAAAGCAGACTGTTCTCTTTTTAATAATTTATCTTAATGTATTTGTTATTGGTAAATTTCGATAAAATCGGATAGGATTGTAGATCTCAAATAAATAAATACCTAAGCTATAATTCAAATATTTATAATAGTATTTATTTTTACTGCTATTAAAATACTTAACAGATCGTCAAAATTAAATTCATTACTTCAGAACAGGGTTTATCTGTGTTTTTCTTAGAATAATTTCCAAAATATATCTTTGTGAAATTGGTTTACACATGTAAGATTAACTGTTTAAGATCCGTTTTGTTTACAGTCTTCCCAGCATAGGGGGTCTCAAATTTTATCTATAACACGTTAAGTGCAGAGTGTGCTACAGTCGGTTGTGTTCGACTGATCCGCTGGTATTTAGTGTGTGAAACTAATTAAATTTAATAGTTTTAAAACTATACATAATTATTCAAATAGTAAAAATTCTAGTATTGTAGTTTAAGCTTTTATACTTTAATTCTCATTTTACAAATTTGTTTAAAACTGAAGTTAGGGTATCCTCACAGTCAGTCAGCGCTGTTGGTCTTGGATGCTTTGGCTAGTCCCACAGTTAGTCTATATGTCTGCAATGCATTTGTGGCACGCACCGTGATGCGCGCTTTGAAGTCCTGTCAAGCACTTGAGATACATTTATGTATTTTTGCATTTTCATTGCCTGCACTCGGCGGAGGTTGGAGGATGGCAAATGCAAAGAATGATTAGTTAGTTGGTCAGAATGGGCCAGTAGGGGAGCGGGATAGAGGGGAGAGTGGGATCTCTCCCATATCTCCATAAAATGGGAAAAACCGGTTGGGCAGTTCAATCGTGCGATCCTTCAGCATAATCAGCATACATGCTGTTAATTATGAATGCACGGAATGTGCAGAGACGAAGGAGAGGAAATGAGGGCAGATTGTAGTGTTGGGATTATATCGATATCCACTCTTAACGGTATTTCCGATATGTATCGATAATTATCGATGTTATCGTAGTAAATTAAAGACATTAATTACTATTAAACATAGCACATAATTTAAACTCTTTAACTTTAAAAATTTGAGAACAAAAATAAACTATTATTTCCAAATTACAGCTTATTTAAATTCTTAATTTTTTAAATTTTTAACGCTGTCCACATTGATAAAATCCTATCCAATACCTTCGCTGCTTCTCGATAATATCGATATTGCAACGATATCAAGCCAACACTAGCAGACCGAGAGATATGCTGATCATTTTGCAACATGTTATTGCAGATTGACAGACACAGAGAGACAGAGAGAAAGTCAGATTTAGAAAGAGAAAGAGAGATATACTGCCACAATATGCTGATCATGCTGGCGCTGGCGCTGGCCCTGCTGAGCAGTCGGACGGTGGTGAATGCCACCATCTCGTTGCATCAACGCCAGCACGATGCCACCGACATCAAGGACAAGATCATCGAGTTGCAGTGCCTGGCGCGTTGCGAGAACAGCACGCAGCATCAGCATCGCTGTCTGGAGCAGTGCAAATTGGAAATGTTGCGTGCCCCACGAGCTGGCAGCTGCCCCAGCAGCAGTGGCATGTTCCTGGCACGCCAGCCACGTCTGTCGTGTCTCGATAATTGCGTGCACGATCACGACTGCATGGAGGTGCACAAGTGCTGCGCTTCCGCATGCGGCCCCATTTGTCTGGAGCCGGTGGGCGTGCGTAACGCCACCTACCTGCCCCCCATACCCAAGATCTTGCGCTACAAGCTGCCGCGCAGCCACAAAGTGGAGCTGACCATTGAGTCATCGCTGCTGCCATCCAACTTCCATGTCGAGGTGCGCTCCCACATCGGACGCCTCTATGCCCCACGCAAGCTGGGCGTGTGGCAGTCGCAGCAGGTCGAGAAGATACTGGAGAGCACGGACGGACGCAGCAAATTGTGGGTACTCTCTTTGCACTTAACTGATATGCCAGTTTTCATCTCTGATCCGCCGCAGCATGGACATATTCTTCAACATTCGACCGGGTCGCTGGTACCAGGTGAGGGTGGCGGCCGTTAATGCCTATGGATTCCGGGGTTATTCGCAGCCCTCGCACGCCTTCACCCTAGCAAGCAGTAAGTTTCGAACCTGATTTTGTAAACTAGTCGGATAAGCTGCAGTCGGGCGTAATCTAAAGTTTGGCATTTTAATCAGGGTTTCGCAGAAACAGCAGAGCCACATTTGGGTCAAAGCTAATGAGTAAAAAATAGATACAAATAATTAATCATTTAATAAATTTAATTAATTATAGAGATATTTTTAAAATAGAATGATATTCAAATATTATTCGTTTTCTAGACCTAAATTGCAGTATAACTAACCTTTGGTAATTGTTAAAAACTAACTTTCTATTGATCATTTATCTATATAAATACCTCGATCTCTATAGATATACCAACTAGAATATTAAATTTCCCATGAAAGCAGAATAAGTTTATTTTTGTTACATTTTAGATGATCCTGTTCCAACTACCCAAATAAAGAAAATTCCTGCAGCATTTCCGACTGTCTTTTAGTTACAGTGTAAGGTTTTTAAGCTGAAATTTCATTTCAGATCCCAAACCACCGAAGGCACCCAATGATTTAAAAGTCATCTCCAAGCAATACGATGGTCGACGTTATCTGAGCGTTAAGGTGGCCTGGTGTCCATCCAAGTCCAATTTACCGGTGGAGAAATACAAGATTGAATGGTCGCTCTATGTGAGCAGTGAAGGAGGTTCACACATAACACTGGGAGAATATGTAAAGAATGTATGTTTTTAATGGCAAATATAACTTTAACTGAATTGATCTTTTAAGCGAATATACAAAATTTTATAGACAATTTTTTAAGATTTTTTCTAATCTGAATTTATTCTTTACAAACTTGAAGTAAAATATTTTCTGTTTTCACTAAATACAAATTATAATTCGGTATAGCTTATATACCTTTATATTAAGTAATAATTTGTAACTGATACGATTCTTTATTTCTTTATTTAGACACATCAATTTGAGATCAAGAAACTGTTGCCCAACTCCTCGTATTACATACAAGTGCAGGCCATGTCCATAAGCGGCTCGAGGCGTTTGAAATCGGAGAAGAAGGCGATACTATATAACACCACACTGCAGCCTATTTTGGAGCCCTACGCACCCCTCGACTGCCGCTCCCACCATGAGCTGAGGCACAGACACCATCACAATATCATCCCGGAGATTAGCTCCAGCTATAGTTCGACTCCGGCGATAAACACAAATGAACTTAGGAGCAGCAGCAGCAGCAGCTCTCCGTCCTATGAAGTGCGTTTCCGGTTGAACCGGAAGTTCGGCATGATTGTGCAAATTTTGGGCTTTCAGCCACACAAGGAGAAGTAAGTACATGTGTAATGCACGTTTGTTTACAAACAAATTGCCAAAATGTAATATTTCCATTCCAGAGTCTACGAACTGTGCCCCCAAGAAACAAATTGCGAACAACGCGAGTTTAGCGCAATTCGCGTCAAAGTAAGTAGTCGGAAGGGATGGGATGGAGGGGAAGGGAAAGGAAGGGGGTCTTGGCCACGAGTTGGCTTCGTGCTGCCCGAATCGTTAGTGATATGATTTATTTTTCTCTCTTTTCTGACCGGGTATTGGTTTCGTTTTCAATTTGTTGTCGCTGTTTGACACGAGAAACACGTTTTACAACGGGCGCCACGTACCAATTGCAGTGGGTCAACGATGTATGCACGTTGTATACATACTACGTATGTACATACTGACGGGTATACATAGACGTTGATCGTTTCCATTTTGCGCTCTTGCGAGGCGTATTATTGCCTAGTCAGGAAATGTGTTTGGCTGTCAGATCTTAAGTGTGTACGTTGTTGTCTTGGTTCGCTCTAATCGAAGTCAATCTGAAGACTAGACAGGGTTTTAAAAGACTGTACTTACAAAAAGTACAAAAGGGTATATTAATCATGTGTAATTGGGCATTGTTCGGTTTTGAATGCATCTAAATTTAATTTGGCATACGTAAGTGGGTTGTTTTATTGAATACATATATCAGATAATAGCTGAAGGTTTATTTCATTATCAATGAAAATCAAAATCCTTCTTTGAAGTGATTCTTGCGAACGAGAAATTTTAGGAGAATGTACTATTAGATAATAGAAACAAGTCAAAAACTTTAAAGCTGTAGCTACGGTTTACGGGGAAAGGGGAGGAGGTGTCCAAAATCTAAAACAAACTCGTGCTGCTTACTGAATAGGGGAACCTAAATCCCGAATATGGTGTCTCTAGCTCTTATAGTTGCTGAGATCTAGGTGTTCATACAGACGGACCGACAGACAGACTGAAGAACAGACAGACAGACGGACATGGCTATATCGACTCGGCTTGTCGTCCTGATCAAGAATATATATACTTTGTGGGGTCAGCCACGCCTCCTTCTTGGTGTTACACACATTTCCTCTTTGAACTAAGCTAATAGACCCTTTTTAATTTTTTAAAGTAAAGGGTCTAAAAAAAGATAGATAAATAAGTTTCCAAAACCTAAATTTTCCTATGACCGTTGTCCGTTTCTATATTGGGAATTTCTTATTTTTTTCCGAAAGTATACGAAGTTTTTTAGGGTTTCGAGGTTACTAAATGATATTTTCTTGCTTTAAATACAAGGTATAATTTTAGTTAATAAATTTCTTTTAAAATACTAGAGCATTTCAAAATCTGTAGTACCATTGATAATTAAAAGCTTGATCGATAATTTAAAGTTATTTCTGAAGATATGCAAATTTTTGAACATTTCAGAAGGACTCGCTGGAGTTTAGCAAATTGAAGTACAACACGACGTACGTGTTGAAGGCCCTACGACCGAATCCAAACTCCGTGCTGGATGATAACCGGAATGCGTTTACCTTTACCACGCCCAGGTGCGAGAATTTCCGCAAGCGTTTTCCCAGAATGCAGATGAGATGCAACGATTGATGCAGCCGATGACTTACACGGGATTAAAGTAGTCTGTAAATAATACTCTTCACTTAATATTTAATTAACTGTTAGCTATAAGCGTACACTGAGCGTAATAAACTAGAGTTTCTATATTTATTTAAAAAGCTGCTTGAACTCTTGCAAGTCCTGTTGCAGTTGAGTGGGGGCTTCCCCCTCCGGCAAATCCCCCAGCAGTTTGCATTTGTCCAGCTCCACGCCCAGCTCCAGGAGAGCGGCTATCAGCCGGGACGTGTACAGAACGGGACCTCCGACCAGATGCAGGAAATCGTAATGCTTCTCCCGACGAGCACTGAGCAGAATGCGCTTGGACACGTAATCCCCGTAGTTGCTGATGCGTCCGATGCAGACGTAACGCTTCAGTGAGGGCGCATAGATCTCGATGCTGGCACGCAGGCTCTCCGCCGGAGTCAGCTGCTCAGCCGGAGAGTAGACAATGCGGAAGGGCACGTCCAGCGCCTTGTAGAAGTCTACGGCTAGATTAAGTATGTTCTCCATTTGGTCATCCGCTTCCTCTGCTGTCCTGGTTGCCACGAAACTCTGCACGGCATTGGTTTGGGTGGCGGTATAGAGACTGGGTTTGGGTCCGTAGAGCTGCGCCTCCTGGCGATTGTAGCTGCGTCCGCAGCAGACGTAGCGCAGGGGCAGCAGGGAGGGGTAGACGCAGAGCTTGGTCATGGCGCCCAGGAAGCTCTCGAAGGCAGCGCCGCCCGTGAGGTAGGCGGTGTTGAGCTTGTTCTGCAGATGCTCCTCCTTGACCAGATGATAGTGGGTTAGGGGCGTGGCGTTCGCCTCCAGCAGCACGCAGCGCACAAAGTCCGGATTGGAGGTCTGCACAAAGTCGCCTTGGGAGACAAAGTATCTGGCCAACGCCTGCATGGCATTCACATCAAAGTGCGCCGCCTGCTCCATCAGATAGTAGCGATTGTTGTCCACGAACTGCACCAGATCCTTGAGATCCAGGTGCAGGCTGATCTTTCCCTCCGTCGGCGGCAGTTTGTGCCTGAAGATCAGCTGCTCCTGCTGCCCGGTACAATGGGCATGCAGCAGGTTGGGCAGCTGCAGAAACTCATGCATGAAATCGTCTTCGATGGGATACAGTTTTTGCTTCAGCGCCTTTGCCTCATTGCGCAACGCCTTGCCCCGCTGCCGCAACGCCTCCGCCTCCCCCTCCAACTGGCCGGATTTCGTAAGCGTTTTCAGCTGCTTTGTGACTGCATCCCGTTCCTCCTCCAGCCCCTGCAGCTGCCCACGGTGCGTCAGATACTTCTGGTACTTCCCCAGCACCCCCTCCAGGCTGATCTTCAGCCCCCGCCTCGCTATGCTCTGCTCCAGCGCCCCTCTCTCCCGAAACGTGCCCTCGAAGTCCAGATACGGCTGCAGCGTCACATAGTTCTCGTTGGCCTTGTCCCCGGTTATGTACAGCGCCGAAATGTTCCGTCTAAAGGAAGCTAACTTCCTTGATCCGCGATAAATATTCAACATGAATGTTTTGATTTTCCTTCAGCTGTTTGGTTGTAGCCGGCTCGCAAGCATGTATGAACGTCCGTTGCAGGCAACAACAAAACACGTTGGTCGAACCTGCGTCGAACTTGCTTCGAACTTACAAACACGGTTGCCAATGAAAAATAGTAAAAATAAACAAAAGTCAATTAATACTGTGCCAATATCAATAATAAATATAAAAAAAAGAATCTAAACATGCAATCGTAAGAGAAAAGAACTAACTTTAAATCAAATAACTAAAAATATAATAATACAACTAAAATTCTGGAAGATCCACAAATCTATTAAAAATGTGCTAGTTTCCTTAAAGACAAAATTAAATATATTAAAAGTACCCAATTGAAAGTTTCCTATGCCACAAAAAAAGAAAATAAGAATAAGCAAAAGCCTATTATTAATGGGAAATAACATTAGAAAGGAAAGCTAAATAAATAAATAAAATAAAAATTTAAGAACACTAATATTTTCACAATTATAAAAAAAAACTTACAAAAATCGACGTGCTGGTTTGAGTCTGGGCTTATTGCAAAGTTTCAAACCTTGCCCTGTTTTAATGAGAGCAACAACCAAACACGCAGGCCGGCTTCGAACTCATCGAGCATTTGCCGGCAAGCAACATCAAACTTGTTCGACCGGCCAGCATACAAACTCATGCTTGTTTGAATGGCCATTAGACTGACGATCTGGCAGCACGACACATTAGAGTTGTTCAAAGTAGTTCATTGTAGCCATTAGTTGGTTAAATTATTATTTATGACTTTAAATAAATAATAATTCAACGAATTAAACAACGTGGCGAGCTTTGTTAGAAGTTAACCGTATAAGTGAGGTTTTATCAACTAACTGTATTCCACTGAACCGGTCACTGAAGAACAAGCTAGGACATTGTTCCCTAGTTCAGTTTGAGGAACCAGTTAATGAACCTGTACCTGAACCGAACGCGACAACTCTTATTCGCATCGAGCTCGTGTGCAAATTGATGTTTTGGTCGATATTTTTCTGCAAATTAAGCAATAGGAACTTTAACAGAAAAACCTATTTGTGTGTGTGTAAAGAACTGTTTGTGTACTGTATTTGTGTGCGTGAGAGTGCACAAATTTGCAAAAGTATATATGCAGATATAGCATTTGAACAATCGGGTTGAGAATCGGCTTCGAATCAAGCGTAACAACTTTTGCCTTGGTGTTTTGCTCTGCAGAGACTCTCCATTGCGAAAGCAGCTCTGCTTGAGAGAGAAGCCGGCTCTTCCAATCCCCCCACTCCACTCAGCGCTACTCTATTCGAAACTCTCGGCTCTCGGAGCGAATGAAAACGTGTTGCGGTCTGTGGCATGCTCTGATTGTTGTGTGAAAAGTGCGTTAGCAGAGTCGGGAGCAGAGCGTTAATCCGACGAGACTATATATATATATATATATATATATATAGGTATATAGGTATATATATATCGGACGTATCGAATTCCTTGGGGCTTTCTGGCATAATCAATGGGGCACTTCCAATGAGAAATCAATTCGAAATCGTTGGACGGTCTCAGTATTGGTTATTGGCAAGAACAACCCAAACGCAACAAATACCGTAGATCGCATAAGTTTAAGTATTGGCCATGGCCGACACAAATCAGCCAACAGAGGACCCAATGGCTCCGACCAAGCGCAAGCGTGCGCGCCTGGAGGAGACGGAGGAGCGGGAGCTGAAGGTCGCCGGCTTCTCGCTCAGCGCCATCGAGGAGATGCGCCAGACCCGCGACGCCGAGCTGCTCTCGGAGCCCCGGGATCAGCAGCTCCGACAGTTCCAGGTGCTCGACGAGGTGGCCACCGCCAGCGAGGATGACGACTCGGGTGAGCCATAAATCCCAGTGTAGCAGCAGCACAAAGCCCCCCCATTGTTCAGCAGCATTTGGATAGCTTATCTGAAGATCTCGCCTTATCTCTGTATAAATAGCAAATCTGATAAGGACCAGTAGAGACGCAGCGGTTCAGTGGGATGCAAGCGACAGTAGCAGACCCTCTACTCTCTGTTTTAATTATCACTACAAAGTAATATTTTTTAGTTGCTCCAGTTTGTTATCGATTGCTTTAAACAATCGTACAAATTGTCTGCTACATATCTTCGCTGTTGCATATTCAATCGTAATGCAGCTTACAGCATCGATAGAGAACGTCGATAAGTCTATCGCTTTCAAATTGCGTCAGATAAGGGTTTTTATTTGAGGGTATCAAAATTTCAAAACAAACTTGATCTGCCTGCTATATAGGAGAACCTAACTACCAAAAAATTGTGTCTCTAGCTCTTATAGTTTGCGTGTTCTAGGTGTTTAATCATAAGGATAGACCGACCGACAAATGGACATGGCTATATCGACTCCTTCCAGATGTCAGACACATTTTCCAGTTACACTAACTATATAGACCCCTTTGTGCTATTTTGTAGTACAGGGTCTAAGAAGTAACTTTGTTACGGGCTCATTTGAATACCGAGCGCATTTGCTGCTGTAACATCGGACAGATCAGATTGAAGGTTTCCGTGAAATGCACTAAACATGCGTTTAATTCCCATCTTGCGTCTTGAGCTGAATGAGTCACTGGGTAGATGTTATGTAGTATATTGGTGTGCTCTGGATCTTGCCTATCTAAACAAGTGTGCATTTGTTTGTTTAACTCAGATGACAACAGCGTGCGGCAGAACGGCAATAACTTTGCTGACGACGATGATATGGATGGAGAGGGAGAAGCAGGCGACTCGGATTCCTCTGAATTCGATGACGAGGAAATTGAGAATCTGCTCGATGAGCAGCTGCCCGACGATCTGCGCGAATCGAAGCGGCCCAAATACGAGCAGCGCTTCAAGACGGTGCTGGAAGGTCTGAAAATAACTGAACTCTCTGCCATTTGAGCTATTGTTAATATTGATCTTTGCTCCACAGAGAAGCGCCACAATCACTTCGAGGTGCTGCCCGAGGGCTGGGTGCAGGTGACGCACAACAGCGGCATGCCCCTCTTTCTGCATCGCAAGACCCGCGTCTGCTGCGCCGCTCGGCCCTACTTTCTGGGCACCGGCAGTGCGCGCAAGCATGCGGTGCCTCTTGGTGGCATTCCCTGCCTGAACTACAGGCGTGCCCTGGACGAAGAAGCCGAGGCACAGGAGCAGACGGAGCAGCAAACAGCCACAACGGAGCAGAACGAAGTTGCTGTGGCAGCTACCGAAGCAGCTGCTCCTACAGCTGCCCCTACAGCTGCTGCTGCTGTTTGTCCCTTCGCAGCGCAACAACAGCCCATGGACACAGAGAGCAACGAGCTTGCCACGCCTGAATCCTCCAAGGAGCCGCCCACCGGCTCAGCAGAGGCCGGCAATGAGGCGTTGAAAGCGCTGATACCAGCAGCCAAAATCGTAACCGTGAACGAGAACACGCAGAAGGAGTCGGTAACGCCCGACCAGCTGAACTCCTACTGCCGCAAGCTCTTCAAATTCAAGGTTATACGCGTGCTGCGCTTTCGCAGCTGGCACGCGCGTCGCAAGTTCACCAAGAACCGCAAGCACATCAAGAACATACAGCGACCCACGCTGCCCGACGGCACCAAGCTGATTAAGTTTCCCATTTTGTCGGCGGGCGCCACGGGCAGCACCGAGCATCCGCGTGGGCGCAAGGAATGGATCATGAATCCCAATGGCAAGAGCTTCGTTTGCATACTGCACGAGTATGTGCAGCATGCGCTGAAGACGCAGCCCACGTACGAGTTCAAGGAGCTGCAGAATGCGGCCACGCCCTACTCGGCCACCGTGTCCGTGAACAATCTGAAGTACGGCACGGGCTACGGCACCAGCAAGAAGCAGGCCAAATCGGAGGCGGCCAGGGAGACGCTGGAGATACTCATACCAGATGTGAAGGACAAGATCACGGGCAACAGCAGGGATCAGAAGGCGGGCACGGTGAAGAAAACCCAAAGCGATGTGTCTGTAAGTGATCTGAGTTTTACCATAATTCATGCGTTTAATGACTTTTCTGTTCAGGTCTTTGATGATATACGCATTGAGGATCCGCGCGTAACCGAATTCTGCAACAAGACAACGGAACCTTCGCCCAATGCCATACTGCTGACCTGCCTGCAGCGCAACTACGGCAGCGATGTGCAGATCACGCAGGAGATCAATCGCACGACCAACAACAAGAACCAATTCATCATGACCGTGGGCAAGCACACGGCCAAGGTGGTCTGCAAGAACAAGCGGGAGGGCAAGCAGCTGGCCTCCCAGGCCATACTGCAGGTGAGCGCAACAACAAGTTGCAGCCAATGAACTAGTTTTAAACTTAACTTTTAAATGTATTTTAGATACTGCATCCTCACATACAAACCTGGGGCTCATTGCTGCGTCTGTATGGCAACAATTCGATCAAAACGTTCAAGGAGAAGAAGCTGGAGGAGCAGGAGATTACGGTGCTGCAGAGCAAGGCAGCTGTGAATCAACCAAATCACGCCATACTCGACAAACTCAGGCAGGAGATGCTCAAGCTCAGCGCCAAGCACGAAAGCGTCCAGACCATGGGCACCTTTGTGCCCCCCAGTGACGTCGACTTGCCCACTTCGTCGGGCTCCAATCTGAACAACGTTGAATTATAGTTAAGAATTCCTCAGCAACAGTATTGTCACGATGCACATGACAAGGACGCCTGGCATAAGTCCAATGTGATCCACAGCCGTATGACAAACGATATAGTAAACGTGAACAAAACACCAACCGATTCCAGTGCGGCATGCCCCTAATCGAAGACTAAAAGACTCCAGATAGTATATTAGTTGCCAAAAAAAATAATTGAATATTGTTATGAAATTTTCACCCAAATTGTAGATAAAACTATTAAATCACTTAACTCGTTTTTCCTAATTTTTAAACTTAAACTAAAAAATTACGTTTTTTGCTATATACTCTGAAATAAAAAGCTCAAAAATAACTGAATATTTTTATTTCAACTTTACAATTAACGCAATAATGTTTTGAATATGTATGTATTTTTTACAGTGTGTGCTGCAATAGGGCTTTAACTCGAAATTTCATAATTTTTATTGCCCAATTCAATTTCAACAATTTCAAGTTGTTTAATGAAAGGAAATGTAAATCATCATCATAAAACTCTATTTAAAAAAAGTTCTTTGTTCAATGAATTTATTAAAAATTTATCTGTAATTAAATTGAATAAATTAATAATTAATATATTTTTAAAAAAGTAATATTCATGCAAACAAGAACCGGAACCAAAGCTAAACAGATATGATAGCAATTGCGACAAAATGTCTTCTGCTTTGCAACCCTGGCTAACTGAAATTTGAAATTTAAATTTATTTTGCAATTTTAAATTGAAAATGTCCCGTAAGTGCCATAATAAATAGCCATTGTCTGCGTTGTAACAGGATCTGATCAACTCTAACCTCTTAGCAGCAGGTAATAATTTAACAAATTTTAATAAAAGTTATAAATATGATGTATGACACATGATGAGTTCGGTGCCCGGTAAAAGTAACCGTAAATTCATATACAAAGCAAATATAACAATTTTGCCTGCGTCTGTCTGTCTGTATGTATGTAAGTGTGTATGCTTATGCTGTGTGTGTGTGTGTGTGTGTGTGTGCGTGCAATTATTTAAAAGACAATGCAGCAATAAATTATGTTACATTTTCATTTCATTCTAACGCTTCGTTTTTTATGGCATTCCTCGGACACACGCACACACAGACGCGAATTCGCCGCGCCGCCATTTTTATGCGCAGCGAGAGCAACAGCAACGGAGAGAGAGCGAGAGAGAGAGCGCGCAGCATCAGCAGAAATGTATTGAAAGAAGAACAGAAGAAAATTTGGTGGCGTTGCTCCTTTTGGCGTTCGCTTGTTTCTTCAGTATTTGTTCGCTGCGTGTCGAGTGCTAAAGGAGGCAGCTGCCCAGCTAGCGCAATAGCCGCCATTTTCGAGTTATAATTAAATCACTTTTAATTGAAAACACAGACACACACACACACACACGCACACAGATACAATTCAATTGCATCAGGTGCTGCTGCCAAACAATTTGCCAAATCTAAAAAACACGTCGCGAGTGCTCGAGTGTCAGCATTAAAAATATACAAAAATTGCCCGATATTTTGATGAGATGTTGGCGTGAACTGCAACACTATAAAGAATTGGGTCTCGGCAAACAGCAGAGAGATATATCAACGGGTATACATTTCGTTTGTCGTGCTGACTGCGGGCGCCACCGTTGCCGTCGCCATCGTCGTTGCCGTCGCCATCGCAGTTGACCCTGCTGCCATGTTTCTATTCCCGCTCCCATAGAAATTGTGTGTTGGCCGTGTAACAGCAACGCACACACGCGCATATTTACGGCAATTGTGTTTACTGTCGAGTGGCCGCTGCTGCGCGGCCTGCGTCATTCAAATATACATATTTACATGCATAGTTGTGCGTAAGTGTGAGTGTAGTTGTGCCTGCACATGTGTGAGTGTGCGAGGCTGGTGTATGTAAATTACGTGCGATTGGAATTTTGTCAGCGCATCGCCCCTATCTAAATTAGCAACATTAACAGCAGCAGCAGCAGCAGCAGCAGCAGCAGTAGCAGCAGCAGCAACAACATTAGCATTAACAGCAGCAAAAGGAATAGCACTAGCAACAACAACAACAACAACAAGCAGCTGGAGTAGGTGAGTGTCTGTCAAATGTTGGAAAATTCAATAATCCGCCACAGGGCAGCAATCGCTGTCTCTGCCTCCCGCTAGCTCCGCAGCTTTCCTGCCTCCTTGCTTCACACACACACACACACAGACACACAATTCAAAATACCGTTATGTGAAATGTATTCGCTTTTGCATCGCATCGTCTGTTGCGTCGAACCAAAACTAGGTTGACGTTAGCTTCACTTTGCTTTTGGCTTTTGCTTTGTCCACCATGTTCGCGCTGCTTGATTATTGTTGTTTTGGTTTACCTTTTGTGGCTAACGGTTTTCGGCCGTCTATTGGCGGTTTTCAGTCCCAACTTAATTTCCAGCGAATCAATGAAAGAACAATACCCAAATGTTGACACATTTCGCGGCCTAACTTCGAGCCATTTGTCTTGTTTACTCTACTTAAATAACTGTACAGCAAAGCGAACAAAGCTTTGATCTGCATTTGGCATATTTCGTTTCACTTGGGATTATTCCCCTACCACCAATTTTCAAAGTAATTTCGTTGAAAAGTAATCATGAGATATTTTACATTTAATTCAACTCCAATAAGTATGCTATATTTTTTGCAATATTTCTTTAGAGCTTAAATCGAAACTAAATAACAACTTAACCTTAATAACTATCTAGTACACAAAATACAATTACTATTTTTATTGCATTATAACTGATTACGATTATGATTATGACTAACTACCAAGTAGTAGTAACTTATTGGAAAACTGATCTAGTCAATGAGTTGTACGTTCTAAAAGGTTATCAAGTTCTAATCATTCGTTGACTGCGATTACTATAGAAAATTTATAACATTATACTTCTTTTTTATGGCAAATCACTTGGGGGAATTGCGGTTGATATTGAGTAACAAGTTTGGTTGCCACTTGATGTGTTTCACACCTTGTGATTCATTCCTTCATTTGCTAATCTAAACACTTGAAAGATAGAGCAGATGTTGTTTCAGTCGATGTTTATAGGTATAACAATAACAACTTATTCTAGGAATATTTATATACTGTTAAATCTAATTACAATTAGCCACTTCAGAGTTCGTTGTATCTCGACTTGCGTTAGATTCTAATGGTGGTTCGATTACGCTTATTTCAATAGATGGAATTTGTTTAGTTTGCGATTCGGCAGCAGTAATAACTGGTTTCGCTAAAGATTTGTTTCGATTGGGCTTGGGCATAAGCGAACCTTCAAGTACTCCAAACGGTGCCTCCATAATGATGTACATTACATACGACATGATTAGTGTAAAACCAAGGGCGCCCCAGAAGCTGAGCATCTGTGGAAAGAGTATGCAGATTAAGTATTTATTGTTGCATGTTATTTTACTACTCAACTTACCATATCATAATCCGAAAAAAAAGTAGGTGCTCTCAAACGTTTTTCATTTATCGACTGAATGAATTTGTGAAAGATGTAAGCCGAATAGGAGAGCTTAGAGAGTGGTTGCCACAGAGCAGATGACAGAAAGCTATTGGCCATTCCGCCATAGCCCTCCTTACAGGCAAATACTACCCAGCACAAGCTCAAGGGCCATGCAATGCGAGTGAGAGTATAAAATAAGGAATACTCCAGCCTCGTCCGATCGCGATTCTTCCATTGGGCAGCCGGGTAAAGAGCAAATAATGAGGTAAATATCAAAGCAAGGCAAATAATCCAACCTATCCATACAAAGACACGCTTTAGTTTAAAGGTTCTCTGTCGATTTAGATGCAAAAAATATCCGAAAAGCAGACCAATAAGCCAAGGAGCGGCATGTCTGTGGGTAGCAAAGTAAAATTTCCGTTGAGCCTCAGCCATCATGCCACCCATTCTGTCAATAAATATTAATAAAACTTATGGTATGTCTAAGTGATTACACAAAAACACTTACTCTAAATAAAGATCATACTCCGATATCATCATAGAGCTAAAGAGGCATGCGGAGGTCAGCAGAACAAGTACAATTATGCCCGCAGCTCCTTTCTTTCCCCACTTGTACAATGCAATAAGAAATAATGGTGAGAGTATATATAATTGCATATCCACCGCCAGGTACCAACTATGACTCAGGCACTAAAGGAAAAAAAAAGGTATTTATAAGTCATAGTAGTTTTTAGTAGAGTATTCAACTTACCATTTCAGAAGTTGCATAGTTTTGCAGATATAACAATGTCCAGAACCATGTACGTTCACATTTGGAGTAGTCATCAACGTTTATTGAATCAGCAAGAGGACCATCGCTTAGTAAGGGAAGTAATTTCATATACATGATTATAGCAGCAGCCACAAGAGGCGTGAGACGCAGATAACGATGAAGATACATCATGGGAATATTCAGTTTTCCTTTAGACCTGATCGATGGATTTATAAAATTATTATATAATTTTATTAATGGTATACAATTTTTATTTTTTAGATAGCGTTTATGTTTTTAACATACTTTTCCATTGATCGTAAGGCAATCATTACCAGCAACAAGCCACTTAGAAAGAAAAACGTATCCACTGAGTAAAATCCTTGAAATATAAAACTTGCAAAAGGACTTTCAATCCACTGGAAAGTAAATAATCATTATAATGTTGAGTAGTCAAATGCTGAACTGTACATACCCTGTATAAGCTGACATAATTTACTTTCGGTGATACGATAGATATAAGATATTGATGTCCAAAAATTACCCAGAGTAGCGACATGCAGCGCATTCCATTGAGGCAATCGATGACATTGGGATTGCTGTTAGGTTCAACTAAACGGAACAAAACTCGAGAATTCGCGCGGACAGAGAATGCCTTCACCAGAATATGTAATTGTTCTACAAATTAGTCAGTTAATTATTTTGGGACATTGGGTATTAATATTGGGTACTTACTTTGATCCCCATTGAGGAAATAATCGCACAGAGTGGCTAAGATCACAGCAGCACCGAGTATAGAGAGCAATACACTATAAAGAGAATCAATTACTGATTAATTTAAACTTTAACTTCATTTGAAACTTACTCACATAATGAATATTGTTAGTCCATCTAAGGATTCCTTCTCGGCTGTCTTACAAGTGGCTTCATTCACTAAGTTACTTGGAAGATTAACATTTACCAATCTATTAAAAAGTTGTGACAAAAAAGTATCCATATTTGCAGCAGAACAGGAGGTGGGAAAACAAACTGCTATTTTCAACACAGAAGACAGCCTTTCTATTATAGGTACATTTATAAAGCAGTATTTGCCTCGAATTCTATAATTATTCAGAATTTGTTTGTTAATTCCAATGCATTCATCGTAGTTTCCCGTGTCAATTATATTGCCATAAAGTATTCCCTTGGGTATGGTTCCCCACGAATCGAACACTGCAAAGATTAAAATTGAATACAACTCATATTAAATTTACTCTTACGCTTACTTTTCAATGCCCAGATTTTGCCAGAGGTAAGATCCTTCATCAGCTGACTTAAATCGGCAAGACACTGCAGATCCTGTTGGCTAGGCAGGCGTGAGTTAGGTAACTCCAAGTGGGTTTCTGATATATTTTCAAAGTGTTGCGAGAACTCAACAGCTAGAGGACGCAGGTCCATAATCCTATCGTATTGATCCTTTGTCAAGGTATCCAACTGGGAACTGACTAATGTCAGCCCTATAAGTAATATTACAGTGTGTATTAGCATTTTGATCACGTTTAAAGCTAGACGAATTCGTAAATGAAAACCTATCATGGATACAGCCTTTATATACGATTGAAAACATCGACTGTTAAATAAGATAAGCCTGTTTGATAGGGCTGAAGTACCTTACCTGATACCTTATCATGATACAGCTAAGAGTCAACGCTAATCATTTATATGTTAATATAAGCTTCACCCACAAGGTGGAATATTAAATTCAGTGTAACACTATCTAAATCAATTCGGCAATAATCTACTAGCTTCAGCAGAAAATTATAAACACGTTTGCAAATAGAATTCTTGTAATTGTTTGCTTATCTATATCTGATTAGGCTACATGTTGAAATGTTTAGATTGACAAGCACATACTTAGGGAAAGTGAAAACAGTCTAGACAAGAGACTTAAGAATAAACAATTGCGTAACGTTACCCAAACTATAAACTTATTTAGAATTGTAATTTACAGTGTATATAGACGAATTGTCACACGGATAGGTAGACAGACAAATAAGGCCAGATCAGCTCAGTTTATTGTACTGATGATATAGATATTGATAGATACATATATACTTACATACCTACTTTCATACATTTTAACTTATATTTAATAGATGCAGGGCATATAATTTTATGGATGCTCACTCAATCGCAGTTCTAAATAGATTTATCTACAAGTTATTATTAATAATTAAAGGTTTTAGCTTTAATATTTTATTTGGAATTTCATCACAATTGCCGCAGCAGCAATAAAAAAATCGTATTTAACTGTACAAGTGTGTAAATCGGAGTTTTATTTCACTTACATTATAGCACTCTGGTATTTATTTATTTATTTTTTTTATTTTCTGTCCCACTCACAGTGCACTATGGGGCATTTGACCAGTTTGGGTGGAATTAATTAATAACTCGAGAACGAAGCATAATTTTTTAATTTGGTTTTTTGATTTAAGTTTATGAGGTAATACAAAATTTATTTTAAAGAAGTGGGCGTGGTACCGCCCTTTTTAAGGGGTAAGGATACCAATATTCTGCACTTGCGAATCCTTTTTCAACAAAATTGCATAATATATTGGTAGGTATAAAGCATACAAAAAATTTGTGTATTTCAAATTTTTAGTGCCACGCCTCCTTCCGCCTTCAAATCCTGTATAAATAAAAAAAACGCTATAACTCCCACACTTTTAAACACGTAAGCTTATTATTTTCCACATACATAGTTTAGAGCTATATAAATATTTGGTGAAAAATTCAACAAGATCGGGTTGGTAAATAAAAGAGTTATTAAAAAAACAATTTTTTGAGTGTGCGCTGCCATACAATAACATACGTCACAAGTCCCATAGGGCCGTATTGCCAATCGAGAGGTTGCTTCCTAAAAAATGAAATTTCGTGAGAAATCGCAGTTTCCGCATATTGAGACTGGATGCTATGGATTAGGAATTAATAACGCTACAACATGTATATAGTCACATATCTGCCATATCTGGCCAATTTTTTGTAGCTCTATTCAAAGTTAAACTTTCCTAAAAAAATATATACGTAAACATCACTTGCTAAATTTACATATAATCCGCAATACATGCATAAATTAAGAACCAAATTAGTAGCAACATGTAGAACAAACCTGAATAATGAACATCCATTTCAAAAACAAATAGTAAATGACGTTTATTTCAAGAATTACGAACTTAAACTTGTATTACAAAACCAGAGCAAATGTAAACAAGTGCCGACCGCATGCAACTGTTGACTTTAACAGCTGTTATTTTAACAGTGGGCTGTTAAAGTTAACATTTGGCGTATGTTACATAACAGTGTGGTCTATTCTTAATACGATAACAGTAAAACATTGACAAATTTTATACTTTTAAAAAATACATTAATTCCATCCAAACTGGTCAAATGCCCCATAGTGCAGTGTAATTGTTTAGCAAAATAAACAAAGCATAGCTTGGATTCATTTGTCGTATTCGTTTAACTTGCGATTATGCCATATTTCCATTTAAACTCAATTGTAACACTTTAGCTCCATTAAGTATGCAACAATTTCTGGAAGATTTTTTAGAGACGAAATCTTATCTTATTTTACCCTGTACCCATTGATGCGGCAGACCCCATAAATGTATATTTCCTAATTAATTTTATGCTATAATTAAATGGGTAGATAAAACCAAGCACTATTACGATTTTTATTGCGCTTAATACTATTTAATGGCTACTTCAAATATTTAGAAAGTGTATCTAAATAACGAATTGTTCGTTCTACAATAAGGTGTTAACATACATTTTTAATCGTTCATTGACTGCTAATTACTATTGAAATGTATACTTTTATGACACTATACTCAAGTTTATGGCAGATCACCTGCGTTTTTTAATTGCTATCGATATTGAGTAACAAGTTTGTTTGCACTTTGATATATTTGCGACGTTGTGATTCAGTATTTCGTTTGCTAATCTAAACACTTGAAAGATAGACTAAATGGTGTTTCAGTCGGTGTTTATAAATATAACAATAACAACTTATTCTAAGTACATTTATCAATGGTACGAGCTAACTACTACTGGCCACTTCAGAGTTCGTTGTATCTTGACTTGTGTTCGACTCTAACGGTGGTTCGATTGTATCAACCGTTGGAACTTGTTTGGTTTGCGATTCGGCTGTAGTGTTAACTGGTATTGGTTGGGATTTACTTTGATTGGGCTTGGGCGTAAGAAATCCTTCAAGTACTCCAAACGGTGCCTCCATTATAATGTACATCACATACGACATGATTATTGTGAATCCAAAGGCGCCCCAGAAGCTCAGCATCTGTGGAAGAGTATACAGATTAAGTATCATTTGGTGCAGGTTCTTTAAGTGTTCTACTTACCATGTCATAATCCGAAAGGAATGTATGAGTTCTCAGACGTTTTTCATTTATGGACAGTATGAAGGCGTGGAAGATGTAAGCCGAATAGGAGAGCTTAGAGAGTGGTTGCCACAGAGGAGATGACAGAAAGCTATTGGCCATTCCGCCGTAGCCCTCCTTACAGGCAAATACTACCCAGCACAAGCTCAAAGGCCACGCAATGCGAGTGAGAGTATAAAATAAGGAATACTCCAGCCTCGTCCGATCGCGATTCTTCCATTGTGTAGCCGGATATAGAGCAAATAATGAGGTGAATATCAAAGCAAGGCAAAGAATCCAACCTATCCATACAAAGATGCGACTTATCTTGAAGGTTCTCTGTCGATTTAGATGCAGAAAATATCCGAAAAGCAGACCAATAAGCCATGGAGCGGCATGTCTGTGGGTAGCGTAGTAGAACTTTCGATGAGCCGCAGCCTCCATGCTTGCCTTTCTATAAATAAATAAATATGGCATATAGGTAAATGTAGTATATTCAATAATTCGAACAAACTTACTCTAAATCAAGAACATAGTCCGAGAGCAACATAGAGGTAAAGAGGCATGCGGAGGTCAGCAGAACAAGTACAATTATGCCCGCAGCTCCTTTCTTTCCCCACTTGTATAATGCAATAAGGAATAACGGTGAGAGTATATATAATTGCATATCCACCGCCAGGTACCAACTATGATTCATGCACTTAAAAAAGAAAAGAAGGTATTAATAAGTCGATTATATTGGTAGAGTATTCAACGTACCAGTTCGGAAGTTGCATAGTTTTGCAGATATAACAATGTCCAGAACCAAGTACGTTCACATCTTGAGTAGTCATCGAAGTTTATTGAATCAGCAAGAGGACCATCGCTTAGTAAGGGAAGTAATTTCATATATATGATTATAGCAGCAGCCACAAGAGGCGTTAGACGCAGGTAACGATGAAGATACATCAGGGGAACATTCAGTTTTCCTTTAGACCTGATCGATGGAAGAATAATATTGTTATTTATTATTTAATCATTATTTGTATTATTTTATTTGTAACCTACTTTTCCATTGATCGTAGGGCAATCATTACCAGCAACAAGCCACTGAGAAAGAAAAACGTATCCACTGAGTAAAATCCTTGAAATAAGAAACTCTCAAAAGGTTTTTCCAACATCTATAGAAGTATATAAATATAATTATTTCGTTTATTTGCAATGAAATTATGAATTGTGTTTACCCAATGTACTTCGATATAATTCACTTTCGGTGACAAGAGGGATGTAGCATATTGGTGTGCAAATATTACCCAGATCAACGACATGCATCGCATTCCATTGAGGCAATCGATGACATTGGGATTGCTCTTGGGCTCTACCAGACGGAACAATATTCGGGAATTCGCTCGAAGCGAAAATGCCCTTACCAGAAGAGGTAAATGTTCTGTAAATTAGTCAGTTAATTCATTTGGGATATTAGATATTAATGTCTTTGTACATACTCTGATCTTCATAGAGGAAATAATCGAACAGAGTGGCCAAGATCACGGCAGCACCCAATAATGATAACCACACACTATGAATAAAATCAATTTCTAATTAAATTAAACTTCAACTTAATTTAAAGCTTACTCACATAATGAATATTGTTAGTCCATCCAAGGGTTCCTTGTCGGCTGTCCTACAAGTGGCTTCATTCACTAAGTTACTTGGAAGATTCACATTTAGCAATCTATTAAAAAGTTGTGACAAAAAGGTATCCATATTTGCAGCAGAACAGGAGGTGGGAAAACAAACTGCTATTTTGAACTCCAAAGGCAGACTTTCAGTAATGGGAAAAGTGATAAAACAATATTTGCCTTGAATTCTATAATTATTAATAATTTCTTTGTTGATTCCAATGCATTCATCGTAGTTTCCCATGTCAATAAGATTGGCATAAAGCATTCCCTTGGGTATAGTTCCCCACGAATCGAACACTACAAAGGTCAGAATAAAATGTATTAGGAATTAAACTCAGTTGAAATTTGCATCTATCTTACTTACTTTTCAATGCCCAGATTTTGCCAGAGGTTAGATCCTTCATCAGCTGGCCTAAATCAGCAAGACACTGCAGATCCTGTTGGCTAGGCAGACGTGCGTTAGGTAAATCCAAGTCAGTTTCTGATATATTTTCAAACTGTTGCGAGAACTCAAAGCCAAGTGGACGCATGGACATAATCCGATCATATGCATCCTTTGTCAAGGTATCCAACTGAGAACTAACTAATGTCAGTCCTATTAACAATATTATAGTATGTATTAGCATTTCGATCACGTTTAAAGCTAGACGAATTCGTAAATGAAAACCTTTCGTGGGTTAGGCCTTTATATACGTTTGAAAACATTGACTGTTAAAGAAGATAAGCCAGTTTGATAGGATTGAAGTACCTCAGGTGATACGTTATCATAATACAGGTAAAAAGTGAACGCTAATCATTTATATGTTAATATAAGCTTCACACACAAATGAAACCTTTTGCAACCTATCGGAATGAATTCGGCAATAACCTAAATAAAACTACTGCTTTAAGCAGAGAATTATGAAACGGGTTTCCCAGGGAACTCTTTTTATTGTATGGTTATCAATATCAGATTAGGCTACCTGCTGAAAGTTGACGTGCACGCGCTCATGAAAAGTGAGAAAAATGTTGACAAAAGAAAGATTTAATCATTGCGAAATTTTAAACAAATTATAAATTTATTTAGAATTGTAGTTAACATAATAAATAATCTAAAAGTGTTAAAGATAATCAATTATTTCCACTCAGTAATCATAGCTTAGTGCTCATCAACTCTGAGCTTAGGGTGGATGGATCTACATCTGGTACGATTTGTGTAGGTGACGTTTCGTTTGCTTTGGGAACCTCAGTGGGTGAAATGGGCTTTGGACTGGGTCTACGACTGGGCATTAGCATGCTCTCCATCATGCCGAAGGGTGCTTCCATTATAATGTATATCACATAAGACAACAGCAGTATGAAGCCGAATCCACTCCAAAATATTAGCATCTAGCAAATGAAATTAAATTAATAATCGTCTAGAATTGTCCAAAGTCAACCTACCGCATCGTAGTCTGAGAAATAAGTGTTCGATCTCATACGTCTGCCGTTAATTTGTTGTATAAATATATGGAAAATATAGGCGCAGTAGGACAGCTTTGCCAGTGGCTGCCAGAGCGGAGTGGAGAGGAAACTGTTCGCCAATCCCCCGTAACCCTCCTTACAGGCAAACACCACCCAGCAGAGGCTAACGGGCCAAGCGATGCGAGTGAAGGTATAAAAAAACGCCTGATTGAGCATCGGTAAAGTCGGATTCAGCCAGTTGGCATATGGATATAGACAGAAGATGCATGTGAAGATCAGGGCCAAGCATATTATCCAGCCCAACCAAACGGAAATGCGGTTCAGCTTAAACGATCGTTGGCGATTCAGATGCATAAAGTATCCAAAGAGCACTCCAATTAGCCAAGGTGCGGCATGAGTATGCGTGGCGTAGTACAGTTTCCGTTGGGCTTCATCTGGAGTGATGCCATTTCTGTTCAAGGAATGATCAGATTAGTTGGTTAAGTTGGGTAAATACCCTCCACACTTACTCCAAATAAACAGGGTACTTCTCAGTCATCATTGTGCTAAACAGACAGGCGGAGAGCAGCAACATGAGCACAAAGATGCCAGCAGCTGCCTTCTTGCCCCACTTGTATAGGGCAATAAGGAATATGGGAGATATGAAATACAACTGCATATCCACAGCCAGATACCAGGAATGATTGATACACTAGAGAAAACATATTTTTAGATTTCAGCTCAAACATATTTCAACTTGCACTTACCAGGTCTGGGGTTGCATAGTTCTGCAGGTAAAGTAGGGTCCAGAACCAGGTCTTCTTGCAGAGATTGTAATCGTCAAACTTGATGCTCTCATACATGGGACCATCGCCCAGTAGGGGCAGTATTTTCATATACAAGAGAATGGCCAGGGCAACAACCGGTGTTAGCCTCAAGTAACGATGTAGATACATCATTAGAATATTCAGTTTTCCTTTTGTTCTGAAATATATAAATATTTAATAAATGCTAAAAATTTGATAGGACTTGAAGCATACTTCTCCAGCGAACGCAGCGAAATCATAACCAGAAGCAAGCCACTGAGAAAGAAGAAGGTATCCACTGAGAAAACCCCACGCAAGACAAAGCTCGTAAAGGGTTTTTCGAACCACTAGAAGCAAACATGCAATAAATTTCATAGGTAATCGAAAATCGAATTTAAATTACCCATTTCAGTCGAAACTGATTTATATTTGGCGCCAGCAAGGCGAACAGGTATTGGTGTCCAAAAATAACCCAGATAAGCGACATACAACGCATGCCGTATAGACAGTCGATAACATTGGGATTGGACTTGGGTTCAACAAGGCGGAAAAGAGCGCGAGAATTGGCGCGTGCGGAAAAGATCTTGATCAGAGCCGGAAGTTGAGCTTGATATGAATATAAATAGTTAGAGATGGCGGTTGATATATGAAACATAAACTTACCTTGATCCTGGCACACAAAATAATCGCACAGCGTGGCCAATACAACAAAGGCTACGAGCAGTGAAAGCAACACACTGAAATCATTACAAATAGTTAATAAAAGGATGAAACTCTAAAAATAATCTATACTTTACATGGTAAATATGAATAACGCATCCTGAGGTTCCTTATCAGTTGTTCTGCAGCTGTTCTCAGGCACCTGCAGAAGCGTTGAGCTAACACCCAAAAGTCTGTGCAGAAATTGTGCCAGAAATGTTTCCATATACGCTGCCGAACAGGACGAAGGAAAGCAAATGCCAGATCTTATGTAGACGCCATAGGAAGTCAATGGCAGTGTTGAGAAGCAATATTTTCCCTGTATTTTAGTGCTGGCTAGTTGCTTGTTGATCTCGATGCACTCATCATAGTTGCCCATGTCAATAATATTGCCGTAGATCAAACCCTTGGGAAAAGTGCCCCAGGCATCAAACACTGCAAGTGGACAAATTCAATAAAAGCTTTCCTATGGGAAAATTGCACTTACTTTTGAACGCCCAAAACTTGCGTTCGGCTAATCCCTGCATTAGCTGCGCCATATCCGCCAAGCACTGCAGATCCTGTTGGCTGGGCAGCCGAGAGTTGGGTAAACTCACTGCAGACTCTGTTATATTTGTGAAGTACTCCGAGAATTCTACGCCAAGCGGACGCAGCTCCATGATACGATAATAATCATTCTCGCTTAGGGTAGCTTCCGGATTCCATAGCTTTGCATTGACCGAAGCTACTGCGATAACCAGCAATATGACAGGTGTTTTGAACATGTCGATGGCTAGGAGTTCCAATATTGATTGCCCGTTTCATAGAATTAATGTTCCTTTATATACAAACAGTAGACACTCGAGTTAGGCCGCGATAAGATGTGATTTCCGGCGATAAGCGGGGAGATATGATTGGTTAACTTGACGTACTGAGTTCAATGTGGTTTATTATTATCAATACATTGGGTTAGCCTATTGACTATATTATTTACCAAATAATTTATTGTTATTCTAATAATAGACTTAAAACTATTCCGTTTTTGGCACTTCCGTCGTTACACTTATCTCTGTTTCAGATTCTGGCTTTGGCTGGGGTTTACGCTTGGGCAATAGCATAGTTTCTAAAACGCCAAAAGGAGCTTCCATCGCGATGTACATCACATACGACAACAGCAGAATGAAGCCGAAGCCCTGCCAGAAAGCTAACATCTATGATAGAATAGTTAAAGATCAGATAAACGTAAATATTTTTATAGTTTTCAACTTACCAAGCTGTAATCCGAAAAGTAGGAGTTCGATCTTAAGCGCTTGGCGTTAATAGTCTGAATGAAGATGTGAAAGATGTAGGCGCAGTAGGATAGCTTTGCCAATGGCTGCCACAGCGGGGAAGATAGAAAGCTATTGGCCAACCCTCCATAACCCTCCTTACAGGCAAACACCACCCAGCACAGACCCAAGGGCCAAGCTATGCGTGTAAGCGTGTAATAAGAAGCCTGCTCCAGCATTGTCAAGGCTGGAGCTGTCCACTGTGCCGCAGGTAAAAGCGCAAAAATCGAGGTAAACATTAGGGCCAGGCTAACAATCCAACCCAAGCAGACAAGCATGCGATTGAGCTTGTATGATTTCTGACGGTTCACATGCAGAAAATATCCGAAGAGCACGCCAATTAGCCAGGGCGCTGCATGAGTATGCGTGGCAAAGTAGAGCTTCTGTTGAGCTTCGCCAGATATTTCGCCTATGCTGTAGAGTACAGTTAGCACAGCTTAAAGTGTTGACAATTTGACAATACTTACGCCAACATAACGGAGTATTTCTTGGTCATCATGGAGCTGAAGAGACAGGCGGAGAGCAGCAGCATGAGCACAAAGATGCCAGCACCTGCCTTCTTGCCCCACTTGTAGAGGGCAACTAGGAATATAGGAGATATGAAGTACAACTGCATGTCCACAGCGAGATACCAGGCATGGGAGATGCACTAAATATATAAAAAATTTAGAAATAGCCAATACGATATGTAATTAGGCACCCACCGCTTCGGAAGTGGCATAGTTTTGTAGGTACAGTAAGGTCCAGAACCAGTTGCGCTCGCATCTCTCGTAATCGTCAAATATTACACTCTCAGCCATGGGTCCATTGCCAACTAATGGCAATATTTTCATGTACATGAGTATGGCCAAGGCTACTATGGGAGTAAGTCGCAAATAACGATGCAGGTACATCAGGGGAATATTCAACTTTCCCTTAGTTCTAAGAATTAGCAACGTTTGTAATGAGTGTAATTATTATGCTGCCACAAACTTACTTCTCCAGAGAGCGCAGTGCAATCATAACCAACAGCAAACCACTCAGAAAGAAGAAGGTGTCCACTGAGAATACACCGTGTAGTATAAAGCTGCTGAATGGATTTTGAAACCACTGCAAGGGTAAAGAGTCTGTTAGCAAACTATAGACAAAGGTTTAAATTGAAATGAACGCGTACCTGAAACAAATCAAATTGATTTAAGTTTGCCGCCATGAATGCAAATATGTATTGATGTCCAATTATGACCCAAATTAGCGACATGCAACGCATGCCATAAAGGCAATCAATAACATTGGGATTCGACTTGGGTGGAACAGTTCTGAATAGACTGCGCGAATTTGCTCGTATAGAAAAGGCCTTAACCAAAACGGGCTGTTGCTCTGCAATAATTAAATAGTTAATTGGCATTCATGTTTATTAGTTCTCTAGCCACTTACTCTGATTTCCATAAACCAAATAATCGCATAGCGTAGCTAGTATCAAGGCAGCACCCAGCAAGGATAACAAAACTCTGTAAAAGCAAAGCGCATTAAAGCAAGTTCTGATAGTTAATTGAATCTGTCACACTTACATGGTAAATATGGTAAGGCCATCGAAAGTTTTGGGCTCAGATGTCTTACAATTGTTTTCATTTATTAGTTGGCTTGAAAATTCAACACCCAGCAGCTTCTGCAGCAGCTGTCCCAAAAACCTATCGATGTTAGCAGCAGAACATGTGGAGGGAAAGCATACTGCTATTTTGATTGCAAGCGATCTAAAGACAGGAATACCAGCAAAACAGTATTTTCCCTGTATTTTATAGTTCTGCATTATGTCCTTGCTGATGCCAATGCATTCATCGTAGTTTCCCATATCGATGAGATTGCCATAGAGTAATCCCTTCGGTATCGAGCCCCATGAATCCAACACTGTAGTTATAAAATAACTTAATTAGACATTCTTTGATTTCGGGTATTTTACTCACTTCTTAAGGCCCATAATTTGCCAGTGGAGAGTCCTTTCATTAATTGCGACATATCAGCCAGGCACTGCAGGTCCTCCTTATTGGGCAGGCGCGAGCTAAGTAAATCCAAGTCAGTTATCGAAATGTTTTCAAAGTGTTGAGAGAATTCCACAGAAAGAGGTCGTAATTTTGACAGCCGATGGTATTCCTTCTCGGGTATAATACTGCTAGGCTCCGGTTGAATGGATCTGACTGGATTTAGTCCCCATAGGAGAACCATACAATATATTATTATTTTGACCATGTCTATTACAATACAGATTTTCGACTGACACTTTATAATGGTATACGCTCTTATATAGGTTCCAAGTATCAAAAATTCTATACAGATAAGCGGATTGTTAAAAGCGTGGAAGCCTTTTAGATAGAGCTGAATCACTTTAGTTGATAGCTTATCAAAGCAAGTCAATCTGAAAATGCGCATAAATCATAGTCTCAATTTAAATTCACAGACAAGATAACCGATTATTGTTTTTCCGAAATCTTAAATCCATTTCTAATCATTTTCATTACTGCTGGACAGATAAGAACAAGTATCTTATCAAGCCATGAATAACACTAAACGCTGCTGACAATGTTATTCGGTTAACCTGTTATGTCCAGGGATGATTGTGAGTCATATTAAAAGAAGTACCGTACACCTATAAATGTTAACTGACCTTCATAATTATTATCAATGAAACACTTTATTGATTAGCTTAAGTATTGGTATAACGACATTTATAATTACTTTTTGCATCATAAATTCCAATAAAGCCATTATATCGCCTATATTTTATGTAAATTCATTAATATTCGGTCAGAAAAGTCACGCGCAATCAGTGTTGACAGGTTTGCTAGATTTGCAGCTAAATTAAGCTTAAAATAATCGCTTTCGAAATATTCATAAAACAAATATTTATAAAACAAATATGCGAAATGGTTTTAAAAAGTGTTTATTCAATATAAACAATTTTAGATTTATTTATTATCGCCAGGCTTAGCTTTAAACAAGCCAAATTGGCAACACTGCATGCAACGCATTCCGTGGAGACAGTCCATAACATTGGGATTCACCTTGGGCTCCACAGGACAGGGAAGGGTTTTGGTCTTTGGAGGTTTCGGGAAAGATTAATGATTTTAATTATTTAGCTTTTTCCTGCTTTCGTTTGATCCGGACATAAAAAGTAATCGCAGAGAGTAGCCAGAGCAACAGCAACATGCTGTAATAACAATAAATTTGGTCTGGAAATGTACGAAGAAATTATTTTAATGAGCATGCTGAATATGGTTAGACCAGCCATGGGTGCTTGGGATGGATGTGTGAAATGTTTTCATTTGCAGCTGAAAATCAGATTGATATATTCTCACTCATTAGCGCTAAGGGGTTGCCAGAGATTGAGGTCTTCATTGTTAGGTCATAAGCTGGGTTGAACATAATATTTGATTGCTTTTGATTATATAATTTTTAAGTAAATATGCTTTTATAACGAAGCTAACAATTAAATCTTTTCTCTCTCTTTCAGGTAAGTCGCTGAGAAGGCTTCGAAACCCCAAAGATCAACATTGCAATTTATTTGCACAATATGCTTTCAATAAAATGTAAATACAAACACAAATGAAAACTTAAACCATTACGTATAGACAGAATCGAACGAAAAGCAGTCAAGACAAATTTTAAATAGGCTTATCAAATTCTTAAGATGGCTTTGCAGGGAAATAGAAAACTAAGCCAGGAGAAAAACGCGCTGATTTTCCTTTTGTGCGCGGCAGCCCAGCCCCTTCTTTGTCATGTCCCTCTCTGTCTCTCGCTCTCTCTCTGTCTCTCTCTGTATCTAGGCTTAACATTAACACTGCCTCGAAAAATCAATAAACATTAATCTTAACGTGATTTTGTCTTTATCCTTCGCCATTTGCGTATTTGCCGCTGCCTGGGTATTTGGTAAAAGATTAAAGTTTAATAAGACCAAACGAAAACGCTGCACCAGAGACACCAATTAGCATTATCAAGGTCCTGCGCCTAACACAAATTCCAGACAGTTTCGCTTAAAAACGAATTTAAATAACAAACCCAAAATACATCTATGGCAAATGCAAATTTGTCGTGAAATTATGAATATTGGGTTACGAGACAGAAGGATTTTGTGCCGGTAAGCCAGGCAAAATATTAATATTTTGTTACAAAGAAAAACTTGCTGGCAATAAAAGTATCAAAATATTTTATTTTAAATGCAGCTCTATTGCAAGTTTGGTTTATTCTGAATTTGTAGATTTTATATATTTGATATCATCAACTTATGCATATTCTTTGCAGTGTATTATTGACCAGAAACTTGATATTTTTGCTGTCAAATAATTTCGCAGCGCCTAATTAGAATTCAATTGACATTCCAAGCAAGAATCCTGCGGCATCCTTAACCCATTCATGCGAAATAATTTGACAACATTTTCTATCAACACATTGGAACTTCTTGCTAATTCGTTTAGCTAATCTACCGCAAAATCTTGAAGAATACTTAACGTAAGGCAATTTGACGCGCCTACAAATGGAAGGGGCTGCGTGTGTGTGTGTGTGTGTGTGTGTGTGTGTGTGTGTGTGTGCGTGTATGTGTGTCGGAACATGTGTTAAGTTGTGTGTGTGTCGTGTCACCTTGAAAAATTTCATAATTAAACTCAAGAGTTCAGCAAAGGGACACAGTTGGCAACGACAAGATACTGCGCATCACCCGCTCGCTTATATTACCGTCCCTCTATCTGCCGCTATCTCTTTGCCCCTCGTTTGTGCCTCTGCCCCTCGTTTGCGAGTTACATATTTACCTTAAAGAATTCTAATTAAATCATTTGAAAAACTTTGAGGACTTTGTGCTGATTCATGTGTCCTAGCAGCTGCTACTTTTCCAAGCGGCGGCCAAAAACTTTTTGCCAAAAGAATTTGCTTGATTTGTATACCCTGTAATTTTTGTGACGTTTATTCTATGTTGTAGTTTAAATATTAATCCACAGATGATTGTGGATAAGACTTACGGTAAAGCTACCATTTGTCAATGGTTGTATTTAACAGGTTACCACTCCATGGATCGATCACCCGATAACCGATAAAATGCAACCATCATGGATCATAATTATGGAGCACACGTATCATAAAATTTGTACGCTCCATTGCTGTTTTGGGATCGATTCATGGAGCGGTAACCTGGTGAATACAAGCAATGTCAAGTTGAAGTGAAACTATCGATAACTTTGTGATTATAGTGGATTTGAAAACTATCGTAATTCAATTGAAAACTATCGTAATTCATAATTAAAGTGATCACAGCTCGATGTTAACTTACGTTTGATCATTATTAGCTAATTTGTAACCCAAAATTCACTGAATGGAAACTTTAGAAAAAATTCTTCATGATTCGATAATTCACAATTCTAACTTATCGACGTTAATTAATAATGTTATACATATTCAGTACTCTTTTACAGGGTATTCTCTAGTTGAGTCACGGCATTTAACATATTCTTTTTGTTGCCTTTGCGGAGTTGAGTTGCCTCCACTTGGTGCCGACTAATTTGTGGTGTTTGCTTTGGACTTTCAGCTTGGCCAGGCCCAGGGCCAAAACGCAGTCGGTAGGCAGCAGTCGTCGTACTTTTGGCTTATGCAAAGCATCAGGCTAAAGCCGTACATGTGCCGTACGGCTTGAGCAGAGGCAACTGAAACGGAGACCGTGCCCCTCTCCGCCCTACTTCTACTCGTAGGCCGCCAGTGCGTCGGACTTTTTCCAAAAGGCTCAGCGAGCAAGGGGTAGCAGGGGTCCCCTTTGCCTTGGCGTATCAGTATTTCATGTCGCCACACACACACTCATACATACATACAAACATACATATACATATATACATATACATATATATATAGTCATAGATACCATGTAAGATTCATAGACTCATAAATCTTTAAGTATTGAATACCATTTTTGCATATACTACATAAGTAAGAACTCACGCCGACCAACTTTATCCGCCTAACCCCTTCCCACTGACCCCTGGCCCCACCCACCGCTGCGCCTCCTGCCCTTCGATTGGACCAAAATATTTGCAAACTTTGCTTGAGGTAAAAGCAAACAAACTGGCGCCGCATACCAACAGCCCAGCTCAATGTTGTAGTAGTATTTCCCTGGACCAGGCGGCCATAAAGCATTGTTTGCCAATTTGGGCTACACTGCTGAAAATAACGTATGTACATGTGGTTTAAAAGTTATTAATTGAATATGTTGCATGGCAACATTTGCACATATCTATGTCCGTTTATCTAATCTACATCAAAATAGTTGTTAGATTTTTCGCATTGTTTCCGCATTTTGGAGTGTACATTGAGAGAAAATTCAAGAATTTCGTACCATGTATGTTCAACTTTATATCGCATTGAGAACGAAAAGAATTAATAATTTATTTATTTATTTAAATATATATAGTATAAACTAGTCAACCGAGAACAATAATTTAAAAAAACTACAATTTCATTAAGAAATTAAAATTGAATTCAAATTAATTTAAAATAAAATAAAATAATACTTTCTTAATAGCTTCTGTGTTTATTAACCATTTCAAAACCCTTTTTCAGATTGATAAATATAATGCCAGAGAAAATATATTCCGATTAGCAACCAAATTTTCAACCGTACAGGTGTTATTCAACATTTGAAATAAACTTGATCAGCATAGGGAAATTAACTACTTATATACCAATAATGGCTAGCTCCTACAGTTTCCCAGATCGGACCGTTCATACTACTATAATCATACATAATTTATTGTAATTTGTTATAATCCATATTCATAAAAAATTCGACGAAAATACAACGTTGAGCTTAAACAAATTTAAAAATTAAAATATAAAATAAAAAGGATAATCTATTTTTATTGTTTATTTATTTTTTTATATTATACAATTATTTTATTCATATTCCAATTAAAGTCAGGCTTTTAGTATTTCTAGTTTTATATACTTACTTATTAAATTTCAGTTTAAAAGATTTTCTATAATTCAAACTAAAAACGACAGTTTTTTTCAGTGTACAGTGCGGGATTATATACTTTGGGGTGGGGGCGTGGAGCTGTTGCTACTGGCGTTCGTTGTTAGCCAGGCAACGAACTCTCTCGCTCGCTGACCAAAATCCACCGAAATATAATGTTTGTATCTACGCACATAGAGCTAACAACCCGCATACTATATGCTCCATATGCTTGAAGCACACACACACACACTCACACACACTCACAGCAACCACTCACACACTCACTCGCGTACTCAGTGAAGCGTTCGAATCACAGGAGGGGGGAGGGGGGCAGCTGGAGTATACTCGTATTCATGAAATGGAATAACTAATGACTTTATGCTAGAAGCGTGTTTTGTTAATTGCATTTGCTAAAAACGAGCCACACACACACTTCCTAATCGACCGGGTGGGGGCAGCGAGGGGGGTGGGCGGGGCAGTGGTGTAACTTCATCGTTTTAGGTTCAACTTCTTATGGTTATGGAGCATTAAATACGAAGAAAAATTTCAATAGCCGCTGCGGCTGCGGCCAACGAAAACTTAACGAAATGAAAGGAAGTCAAGCAGAGAGAATCAAGACCCATGTAGACAGATAGTACAACCACAACAACCACAGGCTAAAGCCCAGCGAGCACCACCATCGCCACCACCACCATCAACAATAATAACAGCAACAGCAACATCAACAACAACAACAGCTTAACAGACCGAGGCTAATGAAACCGCAGTTGAATCGGGAATGGTAACGGACATGGGTGCGGGAGTAGGTGCGGGTATGGGAACGGCAATGAGCGTGGGGAAATGAGAAAAGAGCATAAGACGTAGGAGAAAATCGCTTCTCAAGTAGTTGGCCAAATGCTAGCGCCGACATGGCACAGTGGTCAGAGAATGCAATAAAGGATAATGCTAATATAATGTAATAATTTGGCAACAAAATCTAACTTTATAAAGAATTTTTAGTTTTCTTTTCAAGTCATTTCCAAGGACGAATACTCAAGTCTTAGTAATCCTTTCGACCATTCAAAAAAAAAAAAAAAACGTTACAATTCAACATCACAATAATTTCTCACAAATTCATGCATTTCTGAATACTAATTCTCCGACGAATGACAATATTTCCCCTCTTGAATTATCGACAAATTTTAAATCCGCTTAACAAAAAAAGCGCCTATTAGTTTGGTGCATTTGAAAGAGAATTTTGCCGCCCAGAATAAAGTGTATTTAAAGCCACAAAGTAAATGCACTGAGAGAAAATCAAAGCTTCCTTAAGAATTTTTCATGTCAAAAATTCAATAATCCAAGAACGAAATTCTTCATTTATGCACGTTTATAAAATTTGTATATCTATTATTATGAAATATTAACAATTATTTTATAATTATGGCACTTAATTTATTTTATCTTTTCTTGAATTAATCTAAAACTCATATATGATTGTTTTTAAGAGTTTTATTTTATAAAATGAAATATTCTTTATTATTTTAAGTGTTTATGCTTGTTTGATATATCCTTCCCTCCGTGTGTCCTTATGAAGATCTAGATCTCGTTCGATTTGTGATTTTCCTGCAATCAGATCTTGAATAACAAATGAAACGATATTGCATATTTTGATCTTTTATTATTTTTGCACACTGTGGCACTTATACCACTGTGCGCAGTCGCTGCTGGGTTATAGCTTTTCATAGGTTTGGGCTAATGGTTCGGCCAACTATGATGGCGACAATTTGCCAATGCAGGCGATAAGCCTCGCAGAAAACGGACAGAGAGCGAGAGACACAGGAAAAACGCCGGAAAGTGTTATGTTTGATATGCATGTGTGTGTGTATCTGTGTGTATGTGTGTGTGTGTGTGTGTGCGTGGGAGTATGCCTGTGTATCTTTTCGTTGCTATTTCTGGCTGCAAGCCGCTTGTCAAGTGGCCCCTTGTCAATGGTTGAGCAAAGAACGAAGATTGAGTTCTTGTTATCGTAGTGAGGCGTCAAGTTTTCTATGCCCTGACATAGCACACATCACTCTGTTTACAATCTATTGCCTAACTGGGGAATACTATATAGATTCAAACATATACTCCAAGTATACAATGCTGTTTGTCTTCACTTTTTGTTTTTGTTTTTTGATATATTTTATTGAAGTCGGGCAAAGCCAAAGAGAGAAATTAATCAAGCATGAGATTGCTCACTGGGCTGCCTGAATAATATTGAGTGTTGCGAATTTAAATGTATATTCTGTGCAGGGGTTTAGATAAAAAGTGCGTGAAAATAGCCTCATCAAAATTTAAAGCAATATTAGCATAGCAAGTAGGAATTTATTAAGGGTTTTTATGCAATTTTTATATGCCAACAGACGTGAAATAAATAAGAATACGCATAAATGGATTCCATTTTGATACAACTCTGCTCAATCTTAAGTGAAGCTTTATTGTACGAAAAAAACATGCCTTAAAGAAAAATATGAAGTTTGTTTCAAATGTTGGGTGAGATTCAAATCTATTTACATTAATTTTCTAGTTGGTAGTGATCGAAAATATCTGTCAATTCGGTAAACCTCATTAAAATCTGCCAGTTAATTAAAAAAGATATTATGCTTCAAAGTTTTGTATATTTGAAAGCGCAGCTCGTGATGTGATTTCTCATGAGTTCAAACATTCATATATGTATTTAATTCAAATTGATAAAATAAATTTGTACATTGTTTGTTAAGAAAGAATAATCCTGAGCCGCTGTTTGGATTTGATGTTGATGATTTTGCTAATTGCAGCTAATTGGACGCTCGCTCAACCAGAATATGCCGCATTTCTAGGTTTAGCCTGATTTGATGATCACAAATTATGCTCAAAATAAATTGCTGCAATAAGTAGCTTTTAATTAAAGCAGCTTATAAAAAAAAGCGAAGGCACTCGAAAGTCGAGGGCCTTGATTGGTCAAGTCAAACGGAGCATCCTGGTTGTCTGGCATATACACAAGGCATGTCCATCAACATGTACAACCACATTGGCCACAGGCACGTGTTCTGTATGTGTGTGTGTGGGTGTGTATGTGTGGGTGTTTATCTGTTGGTGTGTGTGTGTGTGTGTTTGCACTCATGCTTTACACGAGTGCTTCAAACAGACAAACATCCGAGCCAGCATCAGCACGACAAGAGGGACAGTCACGTTCACAGCAATTTTGAGGGAGCAGAGACAGAGACAGAGCCATAAGAAGCAAGGAGAGGAGCTAAAGGTGCCCAGCGGGGGGGCAGGGAGTGTTGGAAGCGGAGGTAGGATGCCACTTGAGCTGCATGGATGGCTTCCTCTGACGTTCAATTTGTGTACTTAAATTCATTTCACTTTAATTACGAGGGTATTCCATTTAATATTTGATGGCTTCTGCTGCCAGCTGGCTAAATTGTCCATCGTCATGCTCGTTGTCGTGCTGGGCAACACGTTATCCCCGCTCTGAATGCTCCAACCGGGCCCACTCTCAGCCCCATTCGGCTTTTAATACTCATTTTGTTTGGCATGTAAACATTTTGACTATAAACTGAATTAGGGTATTCATAAATTTGTTGCCAGAGCCAGAGAGTTTGGATTACAAGTACTTTTACCTGCACTTTCGACTACCTGTTCAAATAATGCCAAGGGCGTAGATATCCATATGTACACACTCACAGAGCGCACACATACGTACACATACACTGAGAGAAATATTAGAAGATTTCGAAGTTGAATTTGCGGTGTCAAAAGTCAAAAGTAAGACAGAAATTTGAAGAAAGTCAAGCCTGTGCTTAAAATTTGTATTTATATTATTATATTTAAACATTTAGATTAAAATAAGTTATTTATTAGTTTATTTATATTTTATTTATTAATAATTTATTTGTTTATTTATTCTGAATTCTTCATTCTCATTCTGGTTTGTAATTAAGTTCTATTATAAAAAAAAACAAGATTCCTTGAAGAGCTTTATTTTGCAGGACGCATTATTTTGTATTTATTTTTCTTTATCTTTCTGAGTGTATATATTTCCGTGTAAGCTGAGAAGTTTGTTGATATTATGCAGTTTTTTTTGTATTTTTGCAGGGATTAACTAAAGTCCGTTGAATTAAAAGATATAGTATACGCCTTAGTTCAATTTTATTACAACTTATTGAATATCAAACGAGCTCAATACTATTTCGTTTGGAATATATAATATCCCAAGGAATTTGCTTTGATTTATGTGTCGAATGTACGGATTTAATTATTGAAATAAGAGGCGCTGTTACCATGCCCCGACGCCACCCCCTTTACAATAAGCCTCTGGGAAGTTGTTAGGAAGCAAGCTTCTAATTTTGTCATTTCAAGGGGTTTTTGCGGGCCAAAGTCAAAATGGCATATTGGATAGTACGTAAACATGTATCGCATGACATAAAACTGCGTGGATATATTGGCTGGATAGAGGGCAATAGCTTGGAGGAATACGACCAGAGCAGATACGAGCACCACAGTTAAACAGGCTGAGCAACAAGCCTTCAGGCAGAAGATGCTCATCAAATACCAAAGTAAATGGTGTAAAATGCCTCATTGAATGCCACAGCGCGACGTCTCGAAGCACTACTTACCGTCAATCTATATATATATATATCTACAGATATATATATTATATATATGTGTGTGTGTGGGTATCTCGAGTGTCTGTCTGTCTGGCTGCGTCTGTGCAGACATGGCAACACTTGGAGGCAAGCAGTCAGTTCTGTTCCATCTTATTTGGGGTGCGTTGAAATCGTTGATGACGACCTGCGTTGGCCTTGTCGACGGCGCAATTGCTTTTTGGATTTTGTGGCAGAGGCAGAGGCAGCGGCAACTTGCGGAGGCAGCAGACGTGGCGCGAACCAACAAAAGCAATGGCAATGGGTGCAAAGGTGGCGCCTTCGCAGAACGTGCGCTGCTGAGATTTGTTGCGCCTCCAGCTCCTGCCACACAGCACCCCATTGCTGCCTTCTAATATGCGGCGTGTATAAGTTCAGTGTGTGCGTGTGTGTGTGTGAGGCTTTGTGCGTGTATGCTGGTGTGTGTGCGTGTATTTGTATTACAACCACAACATGTGGAGCAAGTTGGCGGTGCTGCAAGGGCCACTGCACAGTGTGCTGAAAACACGCAGTTGAAGCCTAGTTTTAACTGTAGTTTTAACTATATTAATCGAATACACTAAGCGCTCGCATGAAGCAAACTCCACTCCTCGCCACAGTAAATTGTCGAATGCATATCTTCGCTGTTTCTTATCCGATCGTAATGCAATTCACAGTTTAGATAGATTACGCCATCGTACATGGAAGATTACAAGTCTATAGCATTCAAATTGTGGTTCCAGTAGATTTTTGCTGTGACTAAGGGGGGATATTAAAAATCCGCAAAAAGTTAGAGGAGATCTAATTACCACAAATGGTGTCTCTATCTCTTTTTTCGAGATCTACGAATTGCATTAAATTAATTCATAATAAATTATTTGAAGAAATTTGTATTGATTTAGCTAGATCATACATCTTATTTCATACTCTGGCAGTCTTGCGCCCATTTCAAATTTTGTTCACATTACACTAGCTTTCTAACCACTGTGCGACGCTGCCTTTTTATGTGACCATTTGCACAGCGACTGCGACTGCGACTGCGAGTGCGTTCGTGTTCATTAACGTTGCTATTACATTTTAACACACCGAATCGGAATGTGTCCCGTTGTCGTTGTCCTTGCCAAGCCTCCTAAGCTTGCATACCCTACATTTTCCCATTCCCCCTTCCCCCCCCTGCCCAATTCCCCTTGCCCCTTTCCCCTTTGCCATTTTACTTTTACTTTCATTTGTCGGTCCGTTCATTTGTTGAGTTTTTGTTGCTTTCGTTTGTTGTTGCATGTTGAAATATCCTGTTTAACTTTATTTCATTTTTCCACAGCATCCGACACGTGCCTTTACCATACACACACACATGCAAACACACACACACACACACACACACACAGAGGCATACTTCTACCGTTAGTTGTTATGCATAAATATTTACGTTTTGTTGTTGTCTTATCAGATCATTTATGGGCTGCGGGAGCGGGGGAAGGGGCGCAGCGAGGTCGTCTTCGCATTACTCTTGTTATTTGCATGTTGTAGAAAAATATCAATTTGCGCACCTCCGACGTCGAAGCCAACGCCTGCGCCGACGTCGACGTCGACGTCGACCGTTTAACATTTTCCGCTATTTGCAGGCCTTTTGTCCTGTTTTCCTTCATTTAACACACACAAACTCAAACACACTCACACACACACACACGCCCAACACATACTCACAAGATGGGCTGCTAGAGATATTCTGTCGTGTATTCTGTATCTAAATGTTGTGCAAATGCTTTTGGGGAGTGCTCCATTTGAATATATGTATATATATATAGTAAGAGATGAACATATATATATGAATTTATGACCATGTGTTGTTGGCAACGCTGCGTATACGCAATTTATGTAATTCGTGGTGCTATTTGCATAACAACTATGAGTAAGTACCAAGTACCACTACAGTGGTCACTTCTCAATTAGAACTTATGCAAATGGCACAAAAAAACTACTTCTACAGCTAAGAACAAAATAAGTAAATAAAGTTTATACATTTCTTTATACAAATAAACTGAAGTTGCAAAGCTTGTTAACAAGAAATCGTTTTAATAATGGTTATATAGTAAAATTGTTATATATGAATATGAAAAACTTGCGAAATCAAAGTAAAGTTTTTCAAGCAATTTTTCTTGCCTATCGATAGCTGATTTACAACTCTGTATTTACAAATAAAATATGAGCAAAGCCAAGCAGCTTCATGGGTCATGAAGTTTTGTCATGAAGATTTATCCATTTTTCGACTCTTGCCTACAAACAAAAAACTGCATATAGAATATAAAGCATAAAAAAAACGTCAGCGTGTAAATGCGAACAAAGTATTAAGTTGAGCACTTCACGAACTTTATCAGCTTCCGTAGCTGCATTTCAGCTGTTTAAATTTGAAGAAAGAAGTAGAACATTTAATGCAAATGTAAAATGAACGGAATTATGTTTATGTCGTGCTCTATAAATACTTCACAGATATTTTATAGCTATGATAGCTTTTGCTTTCCACCACTAGCAGGCATCAGCCACGGTGCCTGGCCTTCACCGTTGGCCTCTCCATATTGCCATAATATAAATTTAGTTAGCATTATTATAATCATATGTACTTCTGTGGCCGTCGTTTCAGCGCTGCTTCTGGCTCATTTTGCCCAGTTTGCTGCCTCCCACTGCTGCTTTCCCTGTTACGGCCATAAAATCCATTGGCTACTTGCTGCCTCACTCCAATTTTATTTGCGCTTCCTGCTTGGATTTATATCACTGCAGAAAATAAAGAAAAGGTAAAGTGCAATTTGGTGAGGCATCTTCGCCGGTTGCTTGGCTGCCTGCCTGCCTGCCTGTCTTTGGTTCGTTGTTTGGTTCGTTGTTTGGTTGGTTGGTTAGTTGGTGGCTTATTCCCACGAGTCACGTAACTTCCGTTAGCGTCTACGTGGCCAGCTAGTGGCAGCAACGCAGCTCGTTGGGCATTAATAAATTTTATGCTTAGCAGCCGCAGCCCCTCCAATAACTCGCCAGATAATATCTAACAATCACCCAGTACGAATAAACAGCCACCCAAGCCACCGTTCCAGCTATTTCCTAAGCAACATCTACTCGTTAAGCACTCTCAGCCTCAGTCTCAATCGCAGTCTTACTTGTTTTGTGGTCAGAGACTGTTTGGCTACATTTCTATGCTTCCTGCAGTTTCGTGCCACATCTCGCTGTTGCATACCACACACATATTCGGGGCAACACTAATGAACAGCAGCACCACCACGATATAAGCATGTAAGCCGCAACAAAAAAAAAAAACACCAACTGAATGCGATGACATCGTCAACTTCGCACAACTATTCATGTGTCGTATACGTAATGTCTCTGTAAGCATGTGTGTGTATTGGTAGTAGCCTAATCTCAAGCATACATGTATGTGTGTGTGTTTGTGAGAGGGGGCGGTTATGGAAGGGGGCGGGGATGTCTGTGCTATGAGCTTGTGCTTATTTAGAGATAGCAAAGCAGCAGTCAAAGCACTTCACTTCATTTGAGCAACATTTTTTTGCTATGATTTACGAAATATTTCGTTTTGATTTGTGCACTGCGAGAAAAAAGCAGCAGCAGGCAAAGTGTGTGCTTTAAGCAAACTCAAACTTTGGCCAAAAACCAAGTTAACCCAGTTAAATATTAAACTTGGTAAACAGCCACATTGTATTTACTGCAACTTTTTTATGTAAACAAGCGCTGAGCTTTTGGCATCCGAGTCAACAATATAAAAATTTCTGGTTTTTGAATGTGGCAAAGAATACATAGAACATTTTACTATTTTATGCAAGTGTAAATATTGTTAAAGCAGTGCAGAAGTGCAGTTCAAGCTTATGGAATAATAGTCAAAGTATACAAAGTCATATTTGCGCATTCTCAATTTAATTGAATTTTCTGTGTGAAATGCAGTTATTTTTCACTCAACACTGACAAAGTGAATTGGCGTTGTTATCGAGCAATTAAATTCTTTACGTCGTAATCGATCTATCGATTTAAATTGGCGCGTTAAGCCATTTGAATAACACTTGAGCTTATTACGTATACGCAGTGTTGGCCGCTCGCATGCAAGACGCCGCAGAAAAGGCTAATGGGTGGATGAACTGTTTGACCTGATTACTGGAAGAGATATTCATTAAAAATGTCTTTTGACATTGATGCGTTTTAAAAACAAAGTGAATATATTCTATATGCATAAACGCCGCTTCCCCCTCCCGGTCTACATATAGAGATATACAAATGTATGCATGTCCTTGCCTGTGGCAAATGTCGTTTAGGCAATACACGCATATAAATTTATGTATACATGCATGAGCTGCTCCCTCTCCGGTTTCGGAATAAAGCGTATTTAGTCAACAAGAGACAAGGCAGAAGAAACCGATAGACGGCGAGTGTAGCAAAATGGAAACATAGAAAAAGAGACGTCGCCCCTTATCGATATTTGGCAAATAATAAAAACGCACGACAACAACCAACCAAAAAAAAAACAAAAATGAAACACAACTGATAAAACCAGAGTATCAAGTGACACCCAGTCTCCCCTTCCTGCTGTGATTTTGGTGTGTTTTTTTAGACCCGGTGCCCCAGCTGGTTGGACCACTCTGGAGCAGAGTTTTCTTTGGGTTTTTCGCCATGAAAAATTGGCTGTCGCCAATGCGTTCTCGCTTGTGTGCTCGCCTCTTCAGATATTCCAATTTTTAAAGTGTCAAAAATATCGGCTTAAGTATGTATAAACGAGTATATGCAGGCATACATTATTTATATGTATATACTATATATATATATGATAAATAAGTGTATTTTTTGTTGGGGTGCGCAGCTTATATCAAGAATGAATATGTAAGCAGATAATGGACGTCTTCAGCTTGAGGCTTCCATACTCCGCCTGCTGTTACTTCTTATTTGTCTGCATTTGTTAGGCCAACGCAAAACAAAAACGCCAAAGAACGCCAAATAAGTGGGAGCAACAAATGGGATTGCTTAACTTATTACATATCCTGTGCTGAATTTAAAGGACCCCTATTATTTTTAGCGTGTTCAGAATCCTTTCATTCTGTTTTATAATGATAAATGTCTATTTTAAACATGCAGCATTTTTACAGGGTATAGCCAAATGGATTTACTTAATGCAAAATGTGTATGTGACAGTTGAAAATAGCATAACTTTTGTCTTTATCAAACTGACATGCGAAAGTTACTCTATGCAAAACTGACATTGCCATATTTCACCTTTCAGCTAAAGTAAGTTGTACGACTTTAACATACTCTGTAAATTTGAAAATCTACCAAGACGCTGAAGCTAAGTTTTTCTCAAAACTAAGCTTATTAATTATACCCTTTTCTTCATATGTTATAGCCACAGGGTATTAGAAACAAAAAACAAAATACACATTTCATTCTTTTTTTTTGTTTTTTGCTTGTGTTTTTTTTTTTTGGCATTCAAGTTGTTTTTTTTTTTGTGTGTGCTACGCAAAGTTTTACTGCAAATAAAAAAAATACAAAAATCAAAAATAAAACAAGAAAAGCAACGCAGAAAAAGTTGAAATCAACATATTGATTTTTGTTCTTTGCGGGCTCTCCGGCTCAAAGGAGGCGTGCCAGGACAACGACCACATCGCTTAGATACACGCGCGCTGACGTGTGTATCTTGTATCTTTTTCTCTTTTTTTCGGCATGTTCTGTCTCTGGTCTGTGCAATGTTTGAACTCATTCTATGTATTTGCCAACTGTTTTCACAGATAACATTTCTGCCTCCGTCTGGCAGCATTCATTTATTTATTCTTTGACTTTTCCCCACAATGCGGATCAAAGGCGTTAAAATCGCTAAAATCGTCTAAATTGAAATACAAGTTCTAATGATTTTCGGCTCGGGTTTCTGTTTGATATATTTGGTTATCTATCAATCTATGGGAAACTCTACAAATAACACAATACAGTCTGTTCGATTTCATTAGGCTTTGCTTTGTGTCTTTTTGTCTATGCCTGTACTGGCAATGCCACAAAGTGAGCATGAGGTTTGTGTGAACACATTTGATTTATTTATTTTATTTATTTAATCCCAACTAAATGCCGTCGACAAACAATTAACAAATACAATACAATAGAGAATGTAATTTAAGTTTAAGGTATAGATGTCCGGGGATAAAAATAGAAGATAGAAAAGCCCAGAAGAATTCAATCAGACCGGTGAATAGAGGGAGACTATTCGGTTTTAAAATCTGTGTATAATTATACCTATATTTATTGTTGAAAGGTTAGAAATATAGAACATTTTCTTCATCCAATAATGTACGCAGTATAAAGCTGAAATTTGGCACTTATAAAACTATGATTATAGTTTAAGTATACTCCATTTTCTAATAAGATCAAAAGAGATTTGTTTAAACTGCAGTATTTGGCCTCAAGTATTGTGGGAATTGGCTTACATGCAGTTTGTACATTTATTAACCGTTCATTTGGGCTAAGCGCAGATTGGCAGTCGAGCAGATTCGACTGCAGCCCTTTGAATCTTTTACACAGTTTCCGTTTATCTGCTTTCATTGTTATTTTGTCGCGCATCCTTTAAACGGAGTGAACGAGCGACACCCGCCTCTATAGGCAAATACCGGATAAATGGCAATTTAACAATGAAAAATTAAAAGAAAATACAAAGTATTTTTTTTATTTTTGTGTTCGCTTCTGCTTGTGCCCTTTGCGTTGAAAAGAAGCTTATTTCTCATTGCCAGAACAGGCTGTTGGCTGGCAATGGGTAATGGACTTGGTAAGTAATTACAGTTGAATTGTAACCAAAAAATTGCTAGAAAAAGCAGGGGCAACAGAGAGCAAGAAGTGCCGATTGGGAAATGGAAAATGGGAAATGGGAGAAAAACTGTGAGGTAGTCAAATATGTTTTTCTTTTCTCGTAGATTGTGCAAATTTGTGCCCCAGCCCTCTGATGGCCAACAACAAATATTCATTGTTGACCATTTGTCATTTCGAGCAGCATTTTTCTCTTCGTTTTAATTTTATTTTCTCATTCGTGCTTTTTTTGCTTGCCGGCTCCCAAAGGTAACTTCGATTTTTTATTTATGCCTGACTACGTGATGTTTAATTAATGAGCAGCGGCATTAAATATTGCATTGCACAATTGAAACATATCAAACATAAATGAAATAAAGCGAAAGGAAATGAAATCCCATCTATTTTTAGCTGATTGAAACTGAAAACATAAATTTATACCTATTCAGGCGCTCATTTAGCCTGGGCCCAAGATGATTCACATAACACAAAATAAATATGGGCTATCGACGGGAGATGAGATAGTGACCATGATGCCTTGTTTATGGCATATAAAAGACCTCAAATTTCGTATGGGCACAAAAGAGCAGATACCAATTGCGCAATGAATGCGAGACAATTCCAGCATGTGGCGCCTGCAAAAAAGTATGCTATATAAATTTTATGTATTTTTATGCACACTCTGTATGTGACGAAACACGGGGTGTATTGAGCTATAATAACTGGACGCTGGCAATGACAGAAAAAGTCAAGAAAGACGCACATATAGAACTCCTAGAGCTAGAGAAATTAAATTTAGATGTGATTTATAATTTAATTTTTATGTAATTAATGCGACTTTCTTCCGCTGAAACTATTTACGCCCTAGCTTATATGTAATATTGTAAAATATTAATAAAATTTGATAATAAGTCTCAACTCAACTTCAAGAAAAAACTAAGTACAACTTCTTCGACTGTCAGTTGCGTCTGCCCAATGCCATTTTGTGGGCTTTTTCATTTTAGGGACATTTTTATTATGCAATAACAATGACAAACGCAGGTGCTGCTGAATTTAAAAGCCAGCTTAGAGGTAAATTAAGAAATATTGTCGATATGCTTGTTAAAAAGTTGGCAAATTCGATTGCAATAATTCAGTAAATTTTTAAATTATAAAGAATTGCGCTGAGAAGTCAAATACGTTTTTTGCCGTTCTACTTTGAAATTTGGTTTCCTTTGAAAATTAATTACTTTTGCCATGCTGATTACACAAAATCTACCAATGATATTTTCATTTCCATTATATCTTTGCGGAATCGCTGTCAACGACTTTTTCCATTAGACTCTCGCTGTTCAAGAGTCAATTTAACACTCCACCTAACCCCGCTCTCATGTGAGTGTGTTACGAGTGTGGGAGTGAGTATGTGTGTGAGTGTGGGTGTGACCCCGCCCCCAGGCCACAATTTATAAGGCAATCTATGTATGAAAGGAGCAATCGCTGGAGACACTTTTAAAATATCATTAACATGCACGTTTCCACATCTGAGACTTTACTGCTGACTTCTAACCATAAATCATTGCATATTTCACTGCTTAAAAAATGTTGCTTTTGTTGTAATACTTGTTGTTGTGGTTGTGGTTGTTGTTGCCGCTCATTTCGATGGCAATTCGTTGGCTTATGTCAGCTGGGTATAGCTAATACTTTTATTACTGCAAAAAAGCATTGAGCACATAAAAGTGATTTAAAGCTGATTAAAGTTATGTCGTATACATTTTTATGAATTTCAGAGCATAGTTTAAAGCACTTACAGCCACGGAAGTGTTACTTTCATCCGCAAGAGATCAAGTTGATGTTACGCAGCTCATGTGGACCTCATTTCCTTTGCATTTCTGGCAGTGTAACTCTAATACAGGCAAAGCCTCGGCTTATGGCACAGACAACTCCACAATTCTGTGTGTGTGTGCGTATATATTTTGTGCTTTTACAATTTACAACGGAACCAAAAAGTTATGAAACTCATTAAAACACGAAACTAATTCAAACACCCCGGGCCTAATTGCCGCCTCATAGCAGCAAACCAGGCATTAGCCTCCGTCCCCCTCTCAGCCCCCACTTGGCACACTCGGTTTTAACGGTTTTCGGGCATGCCCCTTGGGCACCCCAAGCGAACGATTCCAAAAAATTATTTAGCGTTAATTTCCATAGAAAAATGTGCGCGTCAACAGAAATTAAGTGTCCCAGCTAATTTAGCGATGGGGTCCAACACACAGAACACAGAACACAGAACGCAGGACAATCCACAGGACATACACCCAAAACTCACACTCCATTGGACCCAGCTGTGCGAGGTAACTCGCCATGGAGCTCATAGAGCGGGGCAAGAGGAAGAGCCAGAGCAGATTCAGTGTCTCAGTTTCACAGTTTCGCAGTCGCAGCTCAGCTGACGCAGCGCAGCGCCCAACGCATTTGGAATACTTACAATTTTAATTTGAATAATTTTGCAGGCTTTAAACGTAAATTACCCTCACATTTTTTGCTGTTTCGCCTGTGCAGTATATTCGTTTGTTTGCCTCCTCTTCATCTTCTGCTGCTCTCCTCTTTTTTTCTGCCGTTGGTTGCCCTTTTTTTATTTGCATACCCTGCAATCGGCAGGCGTGTGGGCAGCGCTGGCAGCGATGATTTAGTTTGCGCTTATGAAATATGCATGCCCCGGGAAGTGCCAAGGGTGTTTTAGCCGTATCGAATTAGTCGTATCTGCAACCCAAATAAAATATATAATAGCTTAATCAATTTAAAGCAGAGCGAAGAAGCTTGTGAGTGTATTTTCCTTAATCATTTTATATTATTACAGTCCGATGAAGTTAATCAAGTTCATTTGGACTTTAGGCTAAGTGACGAACAGCAGGAAGTACAATAGATCTTTGATATCAAGTTACAATTATCCAACCAATAATAATAATAATAATTATTATTTCTAGCTAATTACAGGGTATCTGCTAGTGCATTGCACGCGCTTGACACATTCTTAGTTGATTTTTTTATGCGTTTTCTTTTTTTTCTTCAGCATAAGCATTTTGAGAGATTAAACTTGGCGTACTTGAATGTTATTACACGTACCAGCAGCAGAGCGGGCGCGGGGGCACAACGTGTAATATAGGCAGGAGGCAGCAACAGCAGCAACAGCAGCAACAGCAGCAACAGCAGCAGCAGCTCAACGACAACATTGCCCAGCGCCAACACTTTCATTTATTATTATTTTTTACGCTCGGTTCGCGCCAGCCTGTTCCATTCCCCCTGGCGTTAGTGTCTAACCCATAAGCAAGCCCTGCCACGCCATCTAGCGCCCAATTGTTGCCACCCGGGTACCAGCTCTTGGCTGCCCCCAACCCCTAACCCGCAACCCGCAACCCCCTCCACAGCCCAGCAGCCCCTTTTGCCAGAATAACCAACCCATACAGAAAAATCACACATCGTTAGCTCAGCATTTTTTGTTTTTTTGTGTATTTTTTCTTTCTGTGTTGTTGCTTTTTCTTGCCTTTCGTTTGGGTTTTTTTTACGGGCACGCGTTGTGCCCTTGTGGCACAGTCAACTTGAGGAGAAAACTGGGAAACTGTGTAGTCGAGACTGAGCTCCATAATGTGGAATTTTCGTAGCATTTTTCCATAAAAATTGCTTTGCTTGCTCTGCCAGACGGGACGACGGCAACGAAGAAGCCGAAGCTGTAGCTGAAGCCGTAGCTGAGGCCAGGGCTGTCTTCTGTTAACTGTCCCGTTTGAGTTTTGTGGATACATTTGAGCGAACTTATACACATGCACATAATGGGTAATGCGAGTGTGTGTGTGTGTGTGTTCTCGCAAAGTTTCTTTATTTAATTCAGTGAACTGTAAAATGTGCTGAAATGTTAGATTATTGCTTTCAAGCCAAAAGCAGCTGAGTAACCAACTAGCGCATAGACCAGACCCAGACCAGGCCATAACAGACTAACGTATCCCAATACAGGATACGACGCTTTTCGCGTGCTTTCCACTTTTCACTTTTACTTTCCACAGCTATGTCCACCTACACACACACACACACACTCACATCAGATAGCATACATTTGCCACATTTGCCATTGCTTAGTTTTGTTATTTTGTTGCCGCGGCTGTTTCTCTTTTAGCCATAACAATTTTCGAACTGCACTCCTTTGACAAGATAATACGTTGATAGAGCCCCCGCTCTCACTCCACATTACACACATACCACAGCAGTGTTGTCAGCTGGTTTTCGAGAAAAAAGCTTTTCTGGCGGGTAAGGCAAAAAAATTAAAATAAATTCCAACAAATATAGAAAACAGCCAAGTTAGTCTTAGATTTGTGCTTTAAATTCAAGACGTTTTGGGCATATGTAGACCTTTCAAAATAATGACAACAGGCTTACATTTATTTCTCCTTTCAGTGAGCTTTGTAAATATTATGAAAAAGTTCACAAAAAGCTGTATTATTTAAAAAAAAATCCAAAGTTCCCGCTATCCGCAATTTTACAATTTTGCTAGCAAAGTCTCCTCCAAAACAGCCAGATCTGACGGGAAAAAAGCGGATTTGGCAACAGTGCACTACAGCGAGCAAAGTGAAAGAAGAAAGAGAAAGAAAGAGAGAGAGAGAGAGAGAGAGAGAAAGAGAGAAAGAGAGAAAAATTGGGCAATTTGCTTACACAACCAACAACAAGCAGGCAACAAGAATTGTGCGAGCAGCAACAGCTTCCAGCTTGAGTTGGGTATTTGTGGGGGCTGTGGGGGCATGGTGGCATGGTGGCATGGGGGGTAAGGTTAGTGGCACGTGTTGACGTTGCTGCACAAAGCGTGAGGCGGATAGAGGAGAGGCCGCGAGAGCAGGAGAACGCTCAAATTCAATGCGTAATGCGCTGCCTTTCAATATTTCCACTAAGTGGCATTGACGTGCTGCTCCAGCAAAAGCTATAGAAAGGCGTTGGGTGGAGGGTCGGAGAGGCGGGGAGGTGGGGCAGGGGATATTAAGGGATTGCAAAGTTGATAGATATATGGGTTAGGGACAGCGCAACAATACTTTTTCTCCTTTCGCTTTGCCTTCATCAATAAAGTTAATTTTAAATATATAAATATTTATTGTAATTTTGCCCAACCTTAATAAGAAACTGAAGAATTTGCTAATGCCAGAAATTTGTTTTCACAACTTTGCGACTGCTATTCGATCCGTCAAATTATGTGCTTATATAAAAAAGTAATTTCCAAACAAGGTTGCCACTTGAACATACACAAAATGCAGCAGAGTAAATAAATAAAATATAATATATATACTCTGTAAAGTTTTTATATTTCTAGTTAATAATTGATAAAACTACTTTTGATAATTTCCGTTGCTTTAATTTCGCCATTACTTAGCTAATCAAAATTCTAATTAAAGTTTACGTTATTACAGCTCTCAACTTACTCGATACTCGATAACATTTAGGGTAAGTGAAAAACATCCCTACACCAACATAATTAATGAACATAGCACAAATATGCATTTCATTTGAACAGTTTCCTTATAAGTTTACTGTTCTGTTTGCTTACTGATATTATTGCGTTTGCTTCATCTGGAAATCTGATATGAGTTTATCAAATGTTGCAGCATAGCAAATGCTAATCAAGTTTCGTCGACTGTAAAGTGTAGTACATGCTCAATGATACTTATGATATATGTATCTAAAGCAGAAATAATACCAAGTTTATGATTGCATGAATACCCAAATACTTAAATTCAAAATAACCCCCTGTTAATGCGACAGAGATATATATATATCTGAGCTGTCAGACGGGCAACAGAAAACTCCTGTCAGCTGCAATTAAATATTAACAAACGGCATGGAATAATTACATGTGTTTTATTACAGTCGGCAAAAACACACAGGGAAATTAGTTTGTGGAATAAAGTCACAAGCGTTGCCACTTAATTGCCACGCAGTTAAGTCCAGGGCTGCTAACCACGTTTAAAAACGCACTTTCGATGAACGATTACTTTGAAATAAGCCGCTAACCGATAAATACTATATCAACAAAATTGTGCGGTTCAAACAAATCTTTTGGTTTACTTCAAAATTTTTATTATTCAGCAAAGAATATATAATCGCTATTAGGTTCAAATTTGTATGTGTATAAAACATGAAATGTACATAGTATATAAAATAATACACCAAAAGTTTACGAATCTGAATTCTAATCAAATGTTGAACCATTTAAATAAAAACTGTTTTAAAGCAATACTTTGGATATTCTGCCAAAATATTTGGCATTATAAATTATTATTGAAATGCAAGAAAAACGATGTTTATAATAAATATCCTAACCATAACCGGCTAGCAAAGTTTGGTAGGAGGTGAAGAAAATATAAAATTACTATACTTTGATAATAGCTATTTACTAGACATTTAATAATATCTTAATTATAAATAAATAATACTTCCTTGCTTAGAAATCAGTATCATTTGCATAATAGTATACCCAATTAATAAAATCAATAAATTTACTAGTTAATTGTATGCTCTATTTGCACATTAATAGTATTATAAAACCCACTAACTTAAACAGCCAAAAACCTACTTAACCGTAAGCTCGATTAACTCTTCATCATATTTATGCGCGCCCTTTATCGATAGTCATTCATAACTATCATGCCTAAGCTCTTTATACACTTAGTACAGTTTCGCATTGATGGTTTTCCTTCTGATAATCATATTTGTAAGTAAATAAGTAATAAAGCCATAAACGAAATACTTTTTAAATTGGTTTTTTGTGCAGTTCTCCACTGTGGGTATCTGGCATTTTCCGCCTGATATCTTTGGCTTGTGCTCCTGCTTAATGTCCATTTCTCATGTTTAACGAGCAGATGATAAATTCTGTGCATGCACTAACGAAATTTTTGTTAGCCCCACCATAATCTTAATGACGAAACTTAAAAATTTACGTGAGCTGCCGTTGAATTATGCGTTGTGTGGTGAGCAGAGGGCGCAGCCGGAGCAGAAGCAAGGGGGGGAGGATTACCTGTTAACAGCTGCCAATGTTCAGTTTTGTGTCCTTTACTATCCAGTGTTGTCGCATCCTGCGCTGTCAGACTCTTTAAAGATACGCGGCACATTCAAAAATCGGAGACAAGGACGGCGCGAAAAGCGAAAGAGATGGACAGAGGGAGAGAGAGAGAAAGAGAGTGAGAGGAGTGCGCGAAACATGAATCTCAAAGTGAAACAGAAGCTAAAGTCTGGAGCTGGAATTGGGAGCTAGAGCCGAAAGCTGGAGCAGGAGCTGGAGCTGGTAGCCGGACCCCAAAGCCAGACAAAAAGCATTGTAAATTGGGGTCGACAGCAGCAGCAGCGACAAACAAAGTGCCAAGCAGATTGGCTCTTGGCCGGACAGACAGCAGCCAGTAGAAGTGAGGAGCAAGTGGAAGTGTAAGCGGAAGAGTGGAGAGTAGAGAATGGAGAGTGGGGCTAGGTGAAGGTGGAAAAATGCGAGGTTGACTGGCAAAATGCAGCGCAGCTCGGAATTGACGTTTAAGCGGAGGTTGGTTGCTAGAGCTCCATCAACTTGCCACTTGCCACTCGAACTTGCGCCCAAACACGCGCACGATTGTCGACACCAACAACACGCCCCAAACTCTCCAACTCTCCAACTTCTGCTGCTCCGCCCCACTGCCTTAACGCGGAGCCGCAGTCGTCGCCACAGAGTGGCAGGAGCAAGAGACACAACCATAGCTGTTTATGTCCTTGCTTGGCTTGGGCTGTCTGCTCGTTCGTGCCTAACGAGCTGCACTCCAAAAAGGAAAATACTACAAAAAAACAGAAAATACTGGAAAAAAAAAACAAAAAAAAAAAAATACTACAAAATTCAGCGAAAGAGAAACGCTTGAGGCGCTCAGACAGCACAGACTGTGGGATTGGATAACCAAGTTTGTGCCGAGGCAATGCCTCGTTGATTTCGCTTGATTCCTTGGCCTCGGTGCGTTGCATAAACCCCCTCTCCACTCTCCCCCTCTCTCTCACTCCCTCCTCTTCCCAGTTTCCCTGCTGGCGATGTGACCACGGTTGCTGCTCGCTGCCTGCCCCGCCTCAGTTGTTGTAAAGTTGCTCCACACAGATTGTTGATGTTCGATTTAATTTTAGCGCTTGCTGATTTTTGCGTTATTTATTTTATTATAATACCCTTTACATTTAACGGTGCGATAAGGCATATTGACTTTGACATTAATTGCTCGCCCGTGTTTTTACCATTGCGCCCTGTCCCCTGTCCCCTGTTCCCTGCCCAGCTCCCGTTTACTGCCACTTGCCACTTGCCACTTGAGCACGGCTTTTATTGACGGTCATTAACGTCAGTGACAGCGCCAGCCAATCGTAGGGAATAGAGCGTAACGGGACTTTCCCTCCCCCACCCCCTCATTCGTCTGTGCTCCCCTTATTATTAGTTTTCTGCAGAAAATTTGTCAGAGAGTGCAATTAGACAATTGGATAGCAGAGCATAGCAGGAATACTTTTATAGATTTTTTAATTGAGCTCTTGCCTCTTGGTGCATTCATTGTGATATTTGTGATTGCGCAGACAATTGAAAGTTTGCAGTCTTAAATATATGTTTAAGATTCCTTTCTATACTATATATATATAGCATAATCTTGAGCTCTTAATTTGTGCAGTTCCTGTTGACACTATTGAGGCATTGAGTCCTTTGAGCTGCCACATCAAAGTCAATACTTTGGCAAAAGCGCATAAGGCGACATTGATGCCAGCTAAGCACATCGATTCGTCAAGTTGTAAGTGCAAGTTGCATGTGGCAAGTGGCAAGTGGCAGCACTCAATGAAATTGGCCATATGCATACAGCCAAGAGAGTATTTAAAGTGTTTTCGGCTTTAATTGCATTATTTGCTTAGCTACTTTACCAAAGGCATTTCAATTAAAGAATTTGTCGTATTTTAAAGCAAAAGTTCTAAACTAAACTTACGCTTCTCAGCACTTTTGGGTATAAGAGCCGGTCGAATGCTGATGAAAATGTCAAAGAAAAGCCACAAAATGCCATTGAATAATAGTTGTTTGCCCAGCTAGAAGTGCCATAAGACCAGGTAGGCCTTTTCCTGAGTCTCTCGAGAGCTCGCATATTGATTGAAAATTTTGCTAATGAGCAAACTCAACTTCAAACTGAGGCATGGCGAGGGCACACAATAGCATATTAAAGCCGAAAAGCAAAAAGCAAAAAGCAGATTATGTAGATGCCCGTCGAGAGTGGAAAGAATAATATTTTGCGCAAAAATATTTGCTTTTTCTGTGTATCAAATAGAATTTAAAATATTACGAGCCAAATGAAATCACTTAAAAACTCAGTAAAAATATATATTGTATTTTTGCATATCATTTGCAATTTCATGAGTTGGCAAACTCTTTGCATAATACATAATTAAAAGCTTAAAATATGCTTTGAATCAGTTGGAAATACTCGTATATCTGCAGCTGGCAGGTAATTTCTGCTTTAATATGCATTTCAATACAATGAATGCAGAGTTGAATTCAGCAAAGAGCAGATATTCATTATAAGCATCTACTCTACTTAATGCAGACATATTTAATGGATATTGTTCTGTTTAGTCTGATTTTAGTTTTAGATTTCATCTTACATTAGTAAGAGCTTGGAGCTTTAAGTGTAATAGATACTACAGTTTACTAACATTACTTTTCACAAATTGTCGGTTGCATATCTTCCCTGTTTCTTATCCAATCGTGATGTAATTCATTGATGAGGAATGCCATAGCCTAATAATAATATTTGTAATAAATACTTATATAAACCTATTTAGTTAGTAACCACCCGGATTGTTCTAGATAACCAGTTCTGCAAATTTATTCCAGAACTTCAGATTTTGACAAGTTCTTAGCAGTTCTTATCTCTTATTCTAGCGTTTCTCTGAGTGAAATAGATACTTGTGGGTATCTAGATACATTATGCATAAGCATGTATTTCTATAGGTTTATTTCATTTGCTGCCACATTTGTTTGTTAATCTTTAAACATGACGTTGATGCCGTCTTTGTCTTTCCCTACAGCTGTTCTGTTCTGTGCCTTTGTCATACGAGTGTATCTTAAGCAGTCACATACAGACTGAAGCACACATTCACTCACACACACTCATGAATATTCATGGCCAGCGATGCTTGAATGGTATTCGTATTTGTATTTGTATTTGTATTTGTATTTATATTTGCAATTGCTTTAGCCACGTTTCCCCTTTGCCTTGTGCGTTGACATTGCAAATAGAAACAGGGAACAACAGGCGAAGCTCGACTGTATCCTGAATCCAGCATCCTGTTGCCTGTAGCCTGTAGCCAGCAAAATACACACGTGCCTAATCAAAATGCTGCATTAAAATAATCTACGATTTTTTTTTCGTACTGGCAAAGGTATTTTTAGCCGATTTTCTTTGGCTTGGCAATGATTAACAAAGGCGATTATAGCCAACATCGCGGCGAACCTTTTTCAAACAGAAGAAGAACCTCAAATCGACTCGACTTCACTCGACTCGACTCGACTCGACTTGGACTTCGATTTGGAATCCTTGAATTCCTCTAGAAGTAATCTGGCAAATCTGAGCAACTTCCTGGGATTAGCTTGTTCAGAATGCCAACAAACTCGACTGCATGGGTGGAGTGTGTGGATGTCGAGGTCTTTACAATTTAACGCACTGCCAAGTTCAAATACACAAAAGCACCGACTTCGACTTTGGCCTACAAAAACAAACACAGCTGTAGTACGAGTAGGTGTGTGGGTTTTGTTTGTATGTGTGGGTGTATCTATATATGAACATACACACATCTATGTGTGTGTGTTGGAGCCCAATGCACACGCCTCCGTTAACAATAATTTACGCAACTTTGCGCCTCTTTTGTAAAAAGAAAATAACTTACAAAGTCCCAAAACGTAAGTGAAGGAAGAGCAAAACTGCGAACAAGCCAGTCGGGAGTGTTCGTCAAGGATGATACCCTAGAGACACTATAGTAAGTAGAGCCAAGTTAGCACTAGCTATTTTGCTAATATGCATAAACTCTTATCCTAATATTCTATAAAAACAAAATTTAAATAGCCAATTGAAGAAAGCTCTTCTATTCTATTTTAAATTTTGTTAGAAAATTGTAGAAAATAAAATCTAGTTTTGAAGATCGATAATGATGAAGCTAATACTTTACCGATTACAAAGGAATGCCCTCACCAATCGAAAAAAGTTCTTCTATCAAAACTAATAATCTAGAATACCCGTAGAGTAGCCAATAGAGGGTATCAATAACAACAAAGAAATGACAGAATGCGAAAATTTCATAGTAAAGACCATTAAATTATCCGAGAGTCTGAAAAGCAGAGGCGGGGGCGTGACTCCGCCTCCCTAGATGACACGTAAGGGGCCAAAACAATAAACGTTTGCAGCACATTTGTCAAACTGAAGAACCACAAGAAATTGCCAGTTGCTTTAAGACGAGAGCGAAACAAGTGCATGAGGGCATGAGAAGCAGTAGAAGCGAAAAGCAATCGCTCAATATTTTATTAGAGTAATTTGATATATTTTGCTTTTCCCCGCGGTACTCGCATCCACACAAATGTGTCGGAAAAAAAAGCGAAAATATATAACAAAATATTGACTAATTTTTTGACACCGCTCTTTAATATTTATTAAAAGTCTTGTGCGTGCCGCCACTCGGGGGAATTACATTCTCAACTTTCTGCTGGTGCTGGCAAATGAATGAAGCGAGCAAAGTCCAAAAGCTAAGCTCAGCTTTGCTCGAGGTTATGGCTGAGGTTTGTTTTTCTTTTGGCTTGCCTTTGAGCGGACTCTCACACTCCGCTCTCTCCACTCTCTGCCCCTTGCTCTTTATCTGTGCTTCTCTCACTTCCTTTTCATCTAGCTATCTATGTGTAGTAAGCCCAAGTCAATGTCTGTCCGCATGTCTGCCGTCTGCCGTCTATTGTCTGCTGTCTGCTGTCTGCTGTCTCCTGCCCTGTCAGTAGAACTGATGACTGCCGCTTTTTGCTTGTAATTTCGTTTTTAACGTCACTGAAATTTTGCATTTATTACATCGAACGCCTTCATTACATTCACACAACTGACAAGTGACGAGCGATTTCAACGCGTGGGTGGCGCACAGTGGTGCAAAAACGCTTGTAAACTGTTTCGATTGCTCGTCAGTTGACAACTCTATCATCAATTGTAAAACTGTGAAAAAGTTTAATAGTTTACATTTGTTTTAAAGTGAAAAGAAGTTTACACGCAAGAAAATATATACCATCAACAAGTAGGATTATTAAAAGTTAAATTTGCGTAGATAATTATTAAAATGTGATGGTAAAAAGTTCTCAAAATTATCAGAATTATTTCTAAATTATTTGTAAAATAAATTGAACTTTATGTAAAACGAATATAAAATGTAAAATATATATTAAAATCTCTTAGAATTCTTTCTAAATTAACTTTATTTTATTTAATAATTTTACGTTAGTTTTCGGCCACAATTATTGCATTTATAATTTAGTTTATTAGTTTTTTTTAATATTTTGAACTGTCTTATATAAATTATTAATTTATTTCATATCAGAGTCGATGGCCTTAGTAGCTAGCACTCCCTTCCTTTAGTTATTACATATTTTTGTATAATAATTAATCTTTTAAATAAATAATAAATTATTACATATCAACAAATTGTAGTTAACAAAGAAATTGAATAAATAAATGGATATATTAAATTCTAATTAAAAGGGATAAAACAGCAAGTCATCATCTTTGACGCTAGAAAAAATCGACTTCAATTTTAAGAAAATTTAATATTTCACAGTGCATTGCAGATATAATTTTTTGGAAATATCTCGTTGAAATTCTTAAAAATAAACCATTTCAGACGATGTAAATCTGATTGCATATCGAATGATTTCACGCATGAAATTGTGCAGTAATTAAACGAGTTTTCACCTCTTTTATTTATATGAATGCATTATACGACGCGATAACTGCGTTTAATCAATTATTTACTTAAAGTGAAATCAATGCCTGGGCCTCATTTAACAACTGCCGTAAAGGATTCTGCTGATTGAACTCAGCGAGACGAAGGCGCAGTGAAAGAATCAGCTGAAGTTGCCGATGAAAACAACAGCAACAATAAAGAATATTTCCACTGTTGAAAGCACTTTTTTCCGCACTTCGTCTCAAACTCTCCCCCTCCCCTCCACACACACCGCTGCCACCAACCTACCCCAAGCTGGAAGCGAAGGAGCATTGCATGAGCCTGCTCTGCCTGTCATTTAGTATGTAAATTGAGATAAATCGTTTCTCGTGTCTGCAATACACACACATACACACACACACACACTCAGCCATATAAAGCAGATACATATGCAAAGGCAGATATATACATGTTATATGTGTGCGTATATATGTTTACATAGCGGGACTTACATATGTATATTATATGCTTTATGTACAGTCAATGTTTTATATAAGACTGTTGTAAGTAAGTAACACGTCCTTACGCCAACAACAACAGCAACAACAAAAGCAACAGCAACAATAATAACAGCTTACAACAGCAACAACAACAGCAACACCAACACCATCAACAACGCCAACACCAACAACAAAGAGCAACAACAATGGCCGCGGCTGTCGCTGATGTATGGCGAGTGCGGCATACGGCGCGTATGAGTTATTTCCTGTGCCCGACCATTTTATTATTAAAAAACCCCAAAAGGAAAAGGCAGCAAATGGGCAAGATGGCGCGGGCGTGGCAAGCAGGGGGCGAGGCCGGAGTGAAGAAGACGTGACTAGCTTTGATGTTTGACTGAATGCAGTACAGTTTCGAGACGCTTGCCAGCAGCAGCTGCTGTTGCTGCTGCTGTTGTTGCTGTTGTTGTTGTTGTTGCAGCTGCAACCGCTGCTGCTTTGGTTGCTGTTGCTGGTGTTGCACGCCACTTGAGGCTTTAAGTACATAATTGACTTAATTAGCCACCAAAACGACTTTTCCTTGCGCACTGACTGCCTCTGCCTTTTCCTCTGCCCCTCTGCCTCTTCTTGCCACCTTTGCTTGCAGTGGGAGTCTCAAGGACTTGACTCAAACTTACAACTACACTCTGAGAAACAGAGGGCATATGATTAATTTAGGCATGAATTTTATAGCGTTCTCAACTTAAAATGCCAAGTGCACATAATTTATGCCGCAGTTCTTAAATTAAGCATAAACTGAATTCAAAGTTTAATTAATATGACACTGAAAAACAAGACATTAAAGCAATTGAGTTATAAATGTAAAAGTCGCATCTTTAAAAAGATATATACATTTGAAGATGAAAAGAAAAGAAACATAACACGAAATGTGGATTTAAGAAATATTAAAGACCTACCGAACATCAAACACTATTCATGATATTCTATTAGACTATTTGAGGCTGCAGAGGAAAATAAAATTTGATAAAAATAAAATAAATATGTAAAACATAAAAGATACATCTAAAATAAGCCAGTGAGGACGGTGCAGATCATTGGGGCGGAAGGCTACAGTAGGACGTAACCGACAATAGAAGCCGCTTCAGTTGATTTAAATTGTCTGTTGCATATCTTCGCTGTTTCCTATTCGCTCATAATGTAATTCTCGATAGAGAATGCTATAGGCTAAGTAAGTTTGTGGCTTTACAATCTTAACTGCTGTAGCATTTTGTGATTAGTGGGATATGGAGGGTTGATATCAAAATTCTATAACAAATTCGGTCTGAGTACAGCATTGGCAGCTAGCTCTTATAGTTTGGGAAATCTAGGTGTTTTAACGGACAGACAGACAGGCTATATCGACTCAGCTCATCATGCTGTTTAAAAATTTATATAAGAACCACAGAAAACTCGTTGAATGCAAAAATCAGCTTTAAAATCCGAACTTGCAAAACTGCCCTATTGGACATTTTCAAATTATTCTGAATAGCTTAAGTTAATTCCTCGAATAAACAGTAGAATTTTTGAATAAACTCATATAACAAAAAACCAAAAATCAATTTATAATTGATTTGTGTCTAAAATGTACGATTTGATTTTCTGCAAGTGTAATTACTATTGTCTTCCCGCAATTTTTGAGGTGGAAGTGCTGCTTGCTAGCCAAACTGATTAATCGCCAAATGCTTTGTAAGCACTTTGTGCAAAACGAAGCCCCAGCGACCTCAATGCGAGCGACCCCAAACACGGGGGCAGCACGAGGGGCAGAGGTCAAACCCCTCAACCGACCAACCGACCTCGCACACAAATCACGATACCCAAGCGATACCCCAACGATACCTATTACTACATTCTTGTACACACTCGTTTGTAATGCGCTTATAAATTTTGTCTGCACAAATTTGGACTCGCTACCCGCGCACCCCTCGGCACCCCTCGCACCCCCTGGCTGTACAAACTATTATCGCCCCTTGTTGATGGCTCCATTTTGGGCTTCGTTGCGTAAAAGCTATCGATTATTTACTCAATATACTCATCGAGTGCAACAAATGCAAAGTTTCGGGTACAACATTTTGCGCACTTTCCATTTTATTTTGGAACACGTGCCGCATGCCAAACTTGCCACATGCCACACCGTGCCAACATGCCAATATATTCCGCGCACAGTGACTAACAACAACAATTTCTCAAACATTTTGTAAAATTGTTATGCATTTTTTGTGCAATTTTGTTCAGCTATTTTATAGCACATTTTAGTTCAGCATAAAATGTAATTAAAATATAATTAGAAGAGCCAACAAATTGCTTATCGCTAGCGAGTAAAGTGGATACAAATTTAATAAAACAAACTTTATACGCTTAGACTCTATATGAAAATGAAAATAGTTGAAAACCCATAGAGATGTCTGTTAGTAGTACAGAAATGTGATAAAGCAGAATGGTTGACATTTTATTTAACTAAATATTTCCCTTTTATCGGCTATAAAAGTTCTAAAATACTGGTACATATATAGTATAAGTTTTAAGTATAAGTGTTGGTATATCGTATCAGAATACCAATTATTAAGAAAATTACTATTGCATACTTTTGTGCTGGTGTGGAAAAATAATAAAAAATTTAAAACAAATAAAAAAAATACTTCTAATTAGAATTAATTATTGTTAATTATTACCAAAAATCCAGAAAAAAAATTCTAAATATAAAATAAAAAAATAATTGTCTTGTTGCATACTTTCGAGGACGTGAAAATAATAAAACAAAATAAAAAAAATACTTCTATTGTTATTATTATTATGAAATTGTCGCCAAAAATGCAAAAAAAATAATCTAATAATTAAAATAATAATTATTTAATAAAAAACAGGGCAAAACCACTTGTTGATTTAAAGACCAGCTTAAAAGTATGCTGCATTTATGTTAAGCATAAAAATGTGAATTTCCAAAAAAAACACCTTATTGATTAAAAACCAGTAAGGACGGAGCTAAATAGGACGTACCCGACTGTAGGAGACCCTGTACTTTGTGTTTCTTCGCTGTTTCTTATTCGATCGTAATGTAATTCACAGCATCGGTGGAGATTGCAATAGACTACGTAAATGCCATATGCTAAATCTTTAGCTTTAGAACTGTACCTTTTAAACTGAAATTTGTTGCTAAATTGGTTTTTCGGTTAGCGGAGGAAAGAGAGGAGTTATCAAAAAACCCAAACTAACTTGATCTGATTACTGCATAGGAGAACATAAATACCAAAAAATGGTATTTCTAGCACTTATAGTCTGCAAGATCTAGGTGGCTCCTTTGTCTGATTTATCTTCGCTGTTTCTTTCCGTTGGTAATATAATTCACAGCGTTGATGGATAATGCCATAGGCTGCGCACATGCCAAATCCCAAGTCTATAGCTTTTAAACTGTGGCTGTAGTGGCGCTTACATACATTTATAAAACAATTCATTGCTGCATAACTTCGCTGTTTCTTCTCCGTTTGTAATGTAATTTACAGCATCGATGGATAATTCAATAGGCTACGTACATTTCAAATTACAAGTCTGTAGCTTTATTATTGTGGCTGCAGTGGCACATACATGCATTTTGAAAAAAATTGTCTCTTGCATATCTTCGCTGTTTCCAATTCAAATCATAAATAAATTATTAGCATCGGTAGAGAATACCATAGACTACGTACATGCCAAGTTACAAGTCTGTAGCGCTATTATTGTGGATGCTGTGGCGTTTAAAGTTTTCGAGATTTTCGAGGTAGGTGTAGATTTTTGATGATTCGCGAATGAAGGAGGCGAGATATCAAAAGTTTGAAACAAACTTGATCTGCTTGCATTAGCTGACTACCTAAATCCGGAAAGGTGGTGTCTTTAACTCTTATAGTTGCTGAGATCTAGGTGTTCATACAGACAGACGGACAGACACACAGACGGACAGACGGACAGACGGACAGACGGACAGACGGACGGACGGACGGACGGACATGGCTAAACCAACTCAGCTCGTCGTCCTGAGTCAGAATATATATACCTTGTGGGGTCTACCACGCTTCCTTCTGGGTGTTACATACATCTGTCATTTGCACTAAATTAATAGACCCTTTTACTTTTTTAAAGTACAGGGTCTAAAAATAGGGCAAAACCATTTGTTGAGTCAAATAATCAAGCCGATCTGATTTTTAATAGTATTTTACTAACTTTCTGTTCTATTATTTTTAAATTCCATATACTTTTTTAATTAATTTTTATTTTATAATTTTGTTTTATTGATTTTGTTGGGTATATAAACAATCTAAATTTCGTTTACACTGTGCAACAAGATAATTGAGTTTCATTTAAAGGTATCTTGAATGCGCGAGTAAAAACCAATTTACCTTTCAAAGTCGTACCCCTCGCCTGGTCTTACTTGTGTGTGGTGGGAGTGTGATAGTGTGTGTGTGTGTGTCTTTGACTCTTAGGCCTTCCGTATTCAAAAACACATACACTAATGCACAGCAGCCGCTCAATTCCATATGCAGCTAGGAGAAGCTCGTTTGTATGGGTTTCTTTCTATAGCTCATATACGATTTGTGTGTGTTAGTGTGTGTGCGTGTGTGTGTGTGTTTTTGGAGGGGTTCGGTAATTGCTTTACAAAGAAATAGAGCATAACAAATTTCACGTGGCGAAAAGTTTATGCGCTTAGTTTTGCGCTCCTTTCAGCTTGAGCCGCTTTAAGCGTAAACGCAGTGCCCCCGCAGAGCTGCCTTCGCTTTCTCTATGCCAGGGCTCCCTCTCCATTATGGCCCTAAAGACCCAAAAACGCGTAGTCCAAAAAAAAAGCCCCAAAATTCAGGCAAACGAGAAAAGTGAGCAGTGAAAGCGGCAATGAAAATGTGGCAACAACAAGCGCTTAATCGAAGTTTCACTTAGCAAATCAACAACAAAGTTGTTGCACAGTTGTCCCTTGTTGTTGTTGTTGTTGTAAATATTGCTAGTTGTTGCTTAGGTTGTTGTTGTTGTTGTTGGCGTATTCACCTAGGCATGATTAGCATTCCAGTGAAAGCCAAAGCCACAAAACGAGCAACAATTCGCAAAAGTGAATTAACATGCCAACAGACCGAAACCATTCCCCATTCCCCCCTTCCCACTTGCCACTCCCCCTTGCCACAGCCCCTCCGTTAAGAGGACACCGCTCGCCACTTGCCACCCGCTTAGTGGTGGATGCGACATGTTCCAACTTTTAATTCACCATTTCGCCATTTACCATTTGCCATTGACGTCAGAATCAGTGCGAAGTGCGAGGGGGGCTTTGATGGGAATTGGGCACATTATCTTGCGCTGGCAGCACACAGCTGGGCGTACGCTTTTGTGTGCGAGGGAGGGGCGGGGCAGTTGGCTAATTGGCCAACGGCAGCACAAAATTATAATTTGCATTTATAATTTTATTGACAATAAAAAGTATTTAATTTTTGGCCAAGCGTGCCCCAAAAATCCAGCCATTTGCCTCGGCTAGTTCTGCTCCTAGCGTTGGGAGCGGTTATCCTGCCCAACAAGTCAACGCTTTTCACTAATATCCCCCCCCCCCCCCCCCCTCTGCAAGAGCAACAATGGCTGGCAAACTGCGACAAAATTTGTCATGAAATATTTAAAAAAATATAACAACAACAGCGGGAGATAGGGAGATGAAAACTGCATATTTTCGACAGCTTTGCAGGCATTTGCTGACGAGTTAGAAAGCGTGCGGGTTGGATGGGGCAAGGGGAGGCTGGGATGGTCTGGGATGGTCCGGGATGGCTAAAAACTGAAAGGCTAGCGGAAAACTCGAAAATCCTCTTAATAATTCATAAAACTTTAGAAAACTACTTAACTCTTAAACTACTAACTGAATCAAACTAAACTAAAGGCAACTGCTGGCGCCTGTTTTGAGCTGAGTTTGAGGAGATTTGTTGAGCTTTTTGCGGGTGTTGGCGCGCCCACTAACTAGCCCCTGCCCACAGTGGTCGACTGTCTGCAGCTGATGAAACTTTTAAATTTTCAGCAAGTAATTGTTATTTGATTTTTGTGTGTCTAACTTATTTGTATAGTTTTTGATTTTACATTCATAATTTTTGGCATGTTTCCTTTGTTTGTGCGCTGGTGCCACTGTGCAAGAACCTAAGAAAATGGAGGCCAAGTGGACGCAGGCCGATGTTTCAGTTACATCTTTTCAGCTTTTCAGCTTCAGCTGTTGAAAATGGCCGCCGCTGGCAACGAGTTAACTTTTCGCAACTTTTGTCGCCCTCTCCAATGAAACCGAGTCCTGGCAACAGGACAACAGCAGCAGCAGCAGCAGCATGGCTATAGTTCATCATATTTAGAGCTTTGTTAAGTTATTTTCCTGCATGAAAAATGCACAATGTTGGGAAAGCTGCTCTTTACAGCATTTTACTTGTAGTCCTCGCAAATTTCAGATTGCGTATTTATAAGCTAATTTCGAGCGTTGCAAAACATATTACAAAAGTTGTCGTCGTTCGGCTCCGCTGAGAACATGCCAACTTTTCTCAGCCCCAGTCTTTGAATGCTTTGAAATTGTGCCTCGTAGCTCGCATGTATATGTATGTATGTTTTAATGTGACTATCTTTCGCTGTGGGAATTGAGTTCTTGCGCCTTTGTAATTGACAAGTTCTGGCTTTTTATTTTTAGCCATTTAACGCTGCAAAGTTTCTTTGTGTAAGTGGGAAACAGTTCTGAGGTTTTTTTTTCCGGAAAAACTACTTTACTAAAAACTCCATAAACAGAATCTGAAATGAATGGTGTTAAAGGACTAGCTCTACGGCTCCCGATGTTACTGCTTTATTCTCATCTAGCTGCTCTGCTTGTTTTCATTCCAAAAGCCCATCTAATTAGGTCAGCCTTGGCTTTGGTCATTGACCAGTTGCCATTGCAATTGCAGCTGGACTGCGAGTAATTGCAAGCTTATAATTAACTGAAACCCACGGATGTAGCTAAACACACACCTACACCCGCAAACGCAAAAGAAATTCAAAACTATCTATTATTGTATTTGTGTTTCCGCTCGCAGTCAAGGACTATTGCCAATTGATTCTTCCTTCAGGCATTGCAAAGATAACTAATTCCTATTGTTTCGTAATTGGTTTGAGCTCTTTCAATTAATCTCTAGAAAGGGTTTTCAATCAATTCTCAAACTATTGGTAAACACTTTGAAATAAAACAATATTTGCAGATTCTTAAATTAACTAAAAATATGGGGTATATATTTTAAGATGCCTCCCTTGCCCGTACCAAACATTTCCAATTTACACTTATTTAAAATACCCTTTTCTACTTTTTTAAAGTACAGATTCCTATCAAAAAGGATACTCAACAAAGTTAAAACAAATTGAGGGTATTGCAATTATTACAAATATTTGTAGCGCAAACTTCATTCAATTTGTTGCTAAATAAATATAATACATGAAAGTACACAAATTATTATTGGATTTTAGCGCCATGCAATTCAACTATTTCATATATTTCTGGCAAATATTTCATTTATTTTGCTAATGAATTTTTACGGCTGGTCAACCAAAATTTAGTGAAACTCTAACTTTTTTATAAGCTTTTATAAATGTTACGTATATTTTTGTTACCAAGCAAGAGCAAACAAGGCAACTGAATAACCTATGATTTTTAACAATTTTGAATTTGAATAAAAACCAACTTTATTGCAGAGACAGAGCTCAGCGTGGTTACTGCAGTTATAAACTGAACCAACCGAACTTTTCTAATTAAAACGACTGCAGTAATAATAATATAGACCAGTACTCGTATTTGTACTCGTATAATGTTTCATCTGTTTAATTTTTAATTGAGGCTGAGCTGTGTGATTTTCGTGCACTTCGTTTGTGGCTTGCATGGCGTATACGCAATGCCCCATTGTCAGCACTATAAAATAATAATCTTTGACTCTCTGTGTGTGTGTGTGTGTGTGTGAGCATCAAAGAGTTGAGTTGTCTGCCCTTTGTGAAAGTATTGAATGCTTTCATTTTAATTACACATTTAATTAACTGAAAATCAACCCTTACAGCAGACACTGACCCCGCCCACTTCGCCCCGGCCGCCTTTGCGCTGTAATTATTTGACACATAAAACCGTTTTGTGACTCATCTGATGCGAATTAATGTGCACTCCGACACACAAAAGGGACCGAAAGGTAAACCCCGCCAACAGAGAAATAGAAGAGGAAGTAATGAACATAAAAAAAAGTTCGCCTCGACATTTGAAACGCTGTACGCCTTTGCATGCTGCGAATGATTTGCCAGAAATCATTCTGCTGCCCATTCCATGCACTTGCCAATGCCCAGCGGACATATTAGATGGCCATAAAACATAAGAGGAGCGCCAGAGAAACAAATAAAAGTTAAATAAAGTAAAAATTGTTGGAAAAGTTTCTTTCCCATACTCGCTCTCAAGAGGAAGGAAATCTCGACTTCAGTATGAATCGAAATCAAATGAATCGAAACTCGAGGCGAGTCGCATTCTCAGCAGTTGCACTCTCAAATGTTTGCCGTTGTTTTCTAGATGCTTCTACTGTTATTTGTTTGTTACTTGTTACTTTTATCCGTTTTCAGCCTCGTAATATGCAAGCACTTAAAAGCCGCTTAATATTCTTCCGCATTGCTCTGGCCGCATTCGGTAGGCTGTCCATTGCGGTTTTTGGGTTTATGAACCAAAAACGTATTCACCGAAATGCTCCAAGGAAGTGCAACTAATTTTTGCTGCTCTTCTGCATAGCCCAGCAGCTGCTGGTGAGCGGGCGAGAGGGAGGTGGGAAGCTTGGGACTGTTCCTGTGGGTCTGTTCCTGGTGGCACGTCAAGTAAATGAATATATGAGTATGCCATACGAATAACTGCAGTTCCTCAAAACCAAGTCAACATCCTTTCTGGTTAGCAGCAAACGAAGCCAGCATTATTATTATTGTTGCTGCTGCTGTTGCTGCTGCTGTTGCTGCTGTTGTTGCTGCAGCTGTTGCCGTTGTTTGCTTAACACACTTCCACTCCACTCAATGGCCGCTGCAGTCCCTCACACACACACACACACACCAACACACATGCATTGCAGCTATGGATATGTATGAATGGTCTATGCAAATGCGAGGGCCGATTCACAAGTAGCTCTTTAACTGAATTGAACTTTTGTTGAAATCAATTTGAAATTGTTTTAATTAATTAAATAAAACTACAATTTTTTGTTTATATATATATATATATATATGAAATACAATTTGTGTTTAAAATTTAAATAAACTTCAAATCACTTGAACTAAAATTATTTTATATGCAAATTAAAATTTGAATTTATTTCATTTCGTGGTTTTATTATATTTTGCGTATCAATATATGTATTGTCAAATATTTGAACTTTAATTTAATTGCACTAAAATAATTTGACCATGTACTTTAAAAAAGTACGAAAATGTCTATTAAGTAAGTGCAAGTGGGAAATGACGTTTTCATTCACACCAAACTCCGTAGCAGTCAATGCGATGACAACAACAGTCCAACAAATTTACACAAACTGCCAACACTGCTTATTGCAAATTACGGAAATTTTCTGCCAGCAAAGGGCTGCAAAATTAAAATAAATAAAAATATTTATTATAATAAGCGCTTTTGCCACCACACGTCTTAACCACAAGACTGCTGACACTGTACTGTAATTAGCAGCACTGCAGCAGCAGTATTTATAGTGCTTGCAGTCTGCGCTGTCGCTGACTCTTGATCAGTTCCCGCCAAAAAGAAAGCGCCACAGAAACTCACCCACCAATCCGCAGCTGTGGTGAGCAAACACATCGATCGCTCTAAGCATACGCTCATGTGCAGCGCTTGGCCGCTCTCCTTTTTTCTCGCTCTTGCTGGCTCTCTAAGCAAGCGCAAGAAACTATAAGTTTTGTGTGTATGTTTATGTGAGAATTGAGAATTTGAGAATTGATCGGAATAACAGTTAAATTTTAATTTGACGATATTAAACTTATTTGAAATAAATATATATATATTTATTTATTTATTGTGTTTATCTAGGTTTTAACCAATTCTTGCAACATATTTAATTTCATTTTATTTTCTATTATTTTATTATTTTTATATAGTTTAAGATGTGTTAATTAGAACAATTAATCTGAAAATATTAAATTAAATTAAAAAAAATAACCTACAATTAATAATAGTCTATTTCCAAAGTTATGCCACTTTTGGTGGCATTACAAAATTAATAAACTATAACTTCCTCAAATCTCAAATGCTTTGTGCAACTTTAACGCTAATTATCTAAATTAAATCTGTTCAAACAATATTTGTTATGCAAGCTGTAGCCCTTAATTTGTTTAGAGCCTTAACTGCTCTCACATATTTCTTTTTTGACTTTGAGCCTAAGCCAAAAAAAAGCACAAACTGATAACAACTTTTCGCTGGCATCTCGGCGTCTCTGTGCCCCTTTCCAATGCTTTCCCCTCTTTTTCTCTCTTTCTCTCTCTGTGTGTCCCACTCCTCTGTGTGTTTAGCACTGTAATAGATCGCCGTAGTCTTCCTTCTGCTGGCCAAGTTGTCTTATCTCCCTGTGTGCCTGAAACGACGCACAGTTGTTAGCCTTAGCCTTAGTCCTCCGGCTGCGTTGTCATTGTGGCATGTTGCACCTCCTTTTCTTCCTTTCTCCCGTTCTCCTTTTCTCCATTTTCCTTTGCTGCGTCTTCTATCTGCTGCTGCATCTTCTTATGCATTGCTTGCTCGTCTTATTCTTCAGTGTAATGTTGTTGTGGCTGCTGTTGCATTTACCACTTCCTGTTTGCGGCATTTCACAAATTCTGTTGCACGTTTTGTTTGTATTGCAATTGTCTGTCGTGTTCGCTGTCGTCGTACTGTGTCCAAAATATGTGCGTGTGTGCACAACATCTGTGTGTGTGTGTGTTGGTGTGTGTCTACAATCGTTGTGTTTATTGTCATTTGCTCCTTACCGTTGCTGCCTCTGCCTCTGCTTCTGCCTCGGCTTCAGCTTCAGCTCATCATTCTGTTTGCTTGCTGTTTGTTGTGGTTCTCCTTGTTGTTGCTGTGTATTTTTGTGGCTGCACACAAATATAGTGTTGCCACACAGAGACAATGCAAGTACCTCACAGCCACACTGCACAAAATCATGGCTATGCTTGAAATGCGCCTCAACTGCACAAAAACATATGGGAAAGTAATTTATCAGCAATGCTACAGTCGGACGTAACCGACAGTAGGGAACCCTGTTCTTTGTGTTTCCATAATCACCCTCCCCTCTACAAAGTCGAGCAACTTGTCTGTTGCATATCTTCGACGTTTCTTATTCGATCAGAATGTTTACAGCAACGATAGAAAATTATCTGCTTGCTGCCTAGGGAAACCTAGTTGTGATCTAGGTGTGATCTAAGTGTGATCTAAGGGTTTATTCGGATGGAGAGACACATGGACAGACACGGACATGGCTTTATATCGATTCAGCTCGATGAACCACGCCTCCTTCTGTTTGTTACACTCATTCCCTATTTGCACTAACTTAATCGAACCTCTTCTCCTTTATTAAAGTACAGGGCCTCAGCATATCTATTTTAAAATTGCTTTTTTATTATTTTTACGTTATGCATATTTTTCTCTCGGTGTACTCACAAATTGTTCAGCATCCACTGAGGTCATGTTCACGTTCGCTGGCGTCGCCGTTGACGTCGATGATTTCAGTTCCACAACAAGAGACAGCGATGGCAGTCGAGATGGAGATGGCGATGGCGATGGCGACGTCAACTCAAATGGCTTTCAGTTGTATTGCTGCCAAGTGCAGCACGGACCAAGGGGCACGGGGCGCTTGGAAGTGTGGCAGGGGCAACTGCAGCTGCAGCGTCAGCTTGAAACGGAATTGCAGGACGAAACAGCAGCAGCTACAGCAGCAGGAGCCAGCTTCAAACCGACGATGCTGGCAAACAATTGTTAGCTCTGACAGTTAACAACAACAATAACCACAACAACAGCAGCAACAACAACAAGAAGACCTATTTTCAGCCTGACGAAGTTCACATACCCTATCCGACAGTAGAAGACTCTGTACTTTGTATTTCCATAACCATTGAACCTCTGCCTCACACGCAGAGGCAATATTTGTGCGTATGATCTGCAATCACGTCACAACTCTTGCCACCTACCATTTTAACTTTTACTCCGATCTGTACTCAATTAAACACACGCACACACACACACACCAAGTTTCTTGCGCTTGCTTAGAGAGCCAGTAAAAGCGAGCAAAAAGGAGAGCGGCCAAGCGCTGCACATGAGCGTTTGCTTAGAGCGAGCGCCGCAGCCACCAGCGATCGATGTGTTTGCTCACCACAGATGGAGATTGGTGGGTGAGTTTCTGTGGCGCTTTCTTTTTGGCGGGAACCGATCAAGAGACGGCGACAGCGCTGCCTCAAAGCACTATAAATACTGCTGCTGCAGTGCTGTTAAAAATAGTGCAGTGTCTGCAGTCTTGTGGTTAAGACGCGTGGTGGTTGCTTATGTGGCGTTGGTGTGGCGTTGGTGTGGCGTTGGTGTGGCGTTGGTTCAGTGATTATGGAAACACAAATTGGAGGTTCGGCTACAATCAGTTGCATCCCACTTAAGTTAGCCAAGCAGCTTCAAATTCACAAATTCACATAAATAAAACTTGGAACTCATAGAAGCTGAGAGTTTGCTGACAAAAATGCATCATTTCTAATATGACAAGGATAAATGAATATGATATGTCAGATTTTCAACTTGTACACCTTCTGTCGTTTGCATATGTTGTAGTGCCAATTGAACACAGTTCCTGTCGAAGTGATAAATACTCCATGGAAGAGTATGCAACAACAGCAGCAACACTGACAGGGTTAAGCGTCTTGTGCTACAGTGTCCTGTGGCTGCCTTCCAAAGGCGAATGTCCTGTTTGTGCTGCTGCTGTTGCTGCTACTGCTGCTGCTGCTGCTGCTGATGTTGTTGTTGTTGTTGTTGCTGTTGCTGATGTTGTTGTTGTTCCAGTTGCCCTCCCCTGGCTCTCACGTACAAGCGCGCACTTTGCTCACAGATAATTGCATTTGCCTCTGTCTGAGTGTGTTTGTGCCCGAGTGTGCATGTGCGTGTGTGTGTGTGTGTGTGTGTATTTATGAAACCATTTCCATTTTCAGTTTCCGCATAAGCAATAAAACTTGAACACGCCTCACACTAAGCCGTGCCCGAGGCCCGGCCAAAGTGTCATTAATTTTATTCTTTTCAGTGACATTTTTGCGATTATATTTGCGGATTTTGCAGGCGCTTTGCCTGTAGCCCGTAGTGCTATAAGTGGAAGTTTTGCAGTTTACACTTGACTTGTTGTTGTCCTTGAAAGATCTGCCAGCCGTCTTAGCGCGCTGAGAAAAACAAATAGTCGAGCAGAAGGCAGAGAGGGAGAGAGGCAGAGAGGGAAAGTGAGCGCGAATGGAATCTTGCAGTTTCTAGGCAAAGCAAAAGCTTGCGCCGTTTTAGCTTTTGTTTTCTTTTCTTCTTCGTTACACTTTTTCAACAAGTTTTTGTGCTCTCTGTTGCTTTGTTTTGCCTTTTTGCCGTTAATGTTTGCTCAATTTAAAAAGTTTTCTATCGCCATTTGCATTTGCACGCACATTTGCACGTGCTTTAACAGCAACATTGCGCATACGCACCGTGGTACGACGTCAATTGAAAACTTTCCACTTGAATATCTATTTGTACGTGTTGTTGTGGAAAAAGTTTGTTTAGTTTCTTGTTTGTCATATAAATTTTTTATGCTGCTTTTTTCAGTTTTAATTTGGTAATGCAGCGTTGAGCGTAAACTCTAATTGTTAGTCCTTGAACTGAATGAATTGTCCTTTATGCTCTCGCTTTTTTTTTTGCTCTTTTGCATATTTTTTTCGCTTTATTTTATTGTTGTTTTTTGTTCGGCAAAGTTTGTTCTTGAAGCATGCAATTTGATTACGTACGTAAATGAGCGAGGCGTGGGGCAAGTTTTAATTTGCATCAACCAAAACAAAAATTGTTTCTCAATTTGTTTTATGGTAGGAAAAACTGCTCAAAAGTCGGCAATGAAACTGGAAACCACATAAGGCAAAGCTAACGACTTTGCTGCGATTAATTAAAGGAAAAACTTTACAATCATGCTGCAAGGCTGTGCAACCTGAAGCCAGAAAACCATTCAAAGCAAGATACAGAAATATTTGAATTCTAATTTAAAGAGCGAAACACAGAAGTTTATTGAAAGACAGCGTAAAAATGTGCATTAACTATGTATTAGATAATTTATTTATAAAGCTGTGTACTGCTAATGCCTTTAGTTTGATGCATATCTTAACTTTATCAACTTCGCACCATATTTTGTCGTGGCGAGGCATCAGCCTTGGCATTAATAATGCATTAATTTATTGACAATGCATAAATTAAAATACTTTCATTAATTGCTTGCCACTCTCTACTTGTCACCTCTCATTGGTCGTGGCTTTCGTTTTTCTAACCCCTTTTTGTTGCCACTTGGACTGACATCAGCAGGTATTATTTGATTCATTATTCACAACACTCACAACCAAGCGATTGCACTAAAAATAACCCCAATTAGTTATGGTACTAACGGTCTGATTGACAGGCCCGATTACAATGGTACACACACTGGCAATACAGTTGTCATTATTCATTGTAAGTACGCCCACACATTGACAAACAATCAATACCACATTCAATACATACTTTACGAGTATATATAAATCCGCATTGACTTGTGTAAATACACCTCATTGTCATTTTCGACTCATTTATTGTATTTATTCATGCGTGCTGCATGGCTAAATTAAAACCACAAATTTGTTTCAAATTGCTGCAAATGTTCATGTACACCATCGTACCATATGCTAAGCATGCCGTAAAATATATTCTTCTTAATTAATTAAGTTACTTTCACGGCCCATTGGCTGCACTTCAAGAGCGAATACAAATTGAGCAAACATTTGTTGGCATTTCAAATCAATTGAAATTATTATTATCAGCTGTAGTATGCACTTATATTTCGCATCTGTAAGTTTATGAATTTATTATTTAGCTCTCATTGCCCGAACATTTCATGAACTGCAGCTTTTATATAATTTTGGGCGCTTTATTCAAATCGACTCTTCCAAGTATTATAAATATTCATATGGTATAATAATAATGACTTTGTCATAATATTAATTTCTGTTGAATTTTCTCTAGTATTCTCCAGTATTCTTAAAATAAAATACGCAACTTCTGTCGGTGTTAGAATAACAATTTAGAAAGCTATTCACTCTTCGTTGTATAAATATTCTGTGTAAGGATATGACAAAATATATTTAGACCCTGTACTTTATAAGAGTACAGAAAAGTCTATTAGGTTATTTTAAATTTTGTATTTATAAATACATATCGCTCGTTTACCAGAAGAGTGTCATAACTCAAAAAAGTGCGTTTCGAGATAAACGCGTTTAAAGTTTTCAAGCGCCATGTATCTCCATACAAGGTGGAGGGACATATTCTCTTCTCACGCTGTGTGTATTGAAGATAGGATAATGAAATTTTGACACAAGATAGATTAATATCCAACGAAGATTACTGCATCATTAACTCAAAAATCGCGTTTTTTGAGTTATGACACTCTTCTGGTAAACGAGCGATATGGCCTACAACATTCTTTATCAACTTTGTAAATTTCATCACGATCAGAAAAAAACTGCGAAGATATGCAGCAGATTATTTGCTCAACTTGGTAGAGTAAGGTATATCGCATGCATGTGCTTAGTGTGATGGTTATTGAAACATAAAGTACAGTGTATCCTATTGTCGGTTATGTCCGACTGTGGGCTTTCGTTCGGCTGATTTGAATTAAATTTTATATAGCAATTTTTATACCCTGTGCCCATTGAAAAATGGGAAAACAGGGTTAATAACTTTGTCAGAATGTATGTAACAGGCAGAAGGAGGCGTGGCAGACCCCACAATGTATATATATTCTTGATCAGGGTGACGAGGTGAGTCGATTTAGCGATGTCCGTCTGTCTGTCTGTCTGTCCGTCTGTCTGTCTGTCCGTCTGTCCGTCTGTCTGTATGAACGCGTCGTTCTCAGCAACTACAAAAGCTAGAGATGCCGTTTTGATTGCTATAGATAGGTAGTTATCTTACGCAGATCAAGTTTATTTCAAATCGTTGATGCCACGCCTTCTTTACGCCCAAAAATCAATAAAACTCATATAACCTCGAATTTTTAACACAAAAAGTTTAATAACAAGCGTAATATTAAACATAGAAGGTTGTTATTTGGAACATAAGCTCTCTTGTATTATATTTAACTATCCTGAGAAGCGCATTGAAATCGGTTAAGAAACACAGGAGATATAAGCTTCACAATAGTTGAACTTAAAAGTTCAGAAACAAGCGTAATATTAATCATAGGATGTTGTTATTGTTGAATATATATTCTCTTATATAATATTTAACTGTCCTGAAAAGCGCATTGAAATCGTTTTATAAACAAACGAGATATAAGCGACGTAATATAGCATGCATTGCAAGCGCAGCCGCTATACGTGTGGGAATAGCGTGCGAGAGGGACAGCAATACCAAGCATGTTGCTTGGCGCTTGAATTGTGCGTGTGTTTGAATATTTGACGTTAGTTAGTTAAATAGCTAGCGTAATATTGAACATAGAATGTTGTAATTTGGAACACTAACTCTCTTCTATTATATTTAACTATCTCGAAAAGCGCATTTAAATCGGTTAATCAACACAAAATATAAATAAATTCAATTATATGTAAAATATTTAAATACATTTTATACTGTATTTGCGAGCGCGCAGCGCGAGCTTTGGCACAGGGTATAAGACAGTCGGGCCCGTCCGACTGATCTGCTCCGCCCATTCTGGTTTTATATGTTATAAAAACCAAAAATATAGTAAATTTCTAAAGAGCACATAAAAATTGATGTGGTATTGATATTTATTACACACTCGTTTAAAATTTACTAGATGAAATAAGAATATTCCAGCATATTACCATAAAGACGATAAACCAAACACTAAGCTTGATATTTGACAAATTTGTGGCTTTCTAAGCGATTTTAATAAAACTTGCCAAAGATTGAAATCAAGTTAATTCATGCAAATGCATGTCTGCCAAATTTCTTGAAAATACTCTTAACTTGCCCATCATAGTGCAAATACAGGGTATGCTATTTGCTCATATTATTTACCAAAATGTGTATATTTATTCAAGTATTATTTGTTGGGCTCATCGAATTGAATGCAACTTAATTACTGAAGTCGGGGGTAGCATAAGAATAGAGCGCATACAAAGGAGATTCAATCAGGTTTGGTATGGAAACCATTTGAGCATACCTCAACATGGCCAGAAACATTTAACTGATTTGGCTTTGGCCTGTTTTGAAGCACAATTTCTCGCATGCCACACGGCAATTCGTATCATATCGAATGTGTACAATATGACTATGCAACTGTATAAATTCGATCCGCAGTATCGATGTCTGGCAATTGGCAATTGGCAACTGGCAGCTGACAGCAGCAGCAACAGCATCGATTCAATCTAAGCCCATTATGATGGGCATTGTGCCGTTATTCTTTTGGGGCTAAGTGGAACGGAATGGGGAGGGAGTGGGTGGGGGGCAGCTATCTATTATTGTATCTGCTTGGAGTTAATTGATTTTGGTTTACGACTTTGCGGTACAGATGATATCGTATAATATATTTTTAATATTCTGCAACGATTTCGCTTTGGAACATTGGCAATTGGCCATCAAATTAGCTATTGGCATTGGCTTTCGGTTGTGTGGCCCACTGTGCCACATTTATGAATATATCAACTGGCGGATCTCTTCAGGCCGAGTGTGTGTGCGTGAGTGCATGAGTGTACTCAGAAAAGCAGCACAAATAAAACTGTCGACGATTGTAAGGCACAGACAGGCAGACACACACATAGTCTAAAAATCAGTTGAATTGCAAGAGGTGGTAGAGAGGGGGAGGGGCAGCGGGGCACAGGGAGCAGAAATCGCAGCAGCCGTTGCAAGTGGCGCTGCCAACTGCTGCACTGGCACAGGAAATATTATCCGCATTGCCAAAGCATCTTAGCCAAGTCATAGCGAAAAATAGACATCAACAGCGTGAGCGAGAAGTGAAATGACAGACAGAGAAAGAGACAGAATGAGAGAGAGAGAGAGAGAGAGCACAAAGGAGGCAGCAAAAAGGCGGCCAAGTGAATTTCTCCAAATACAAATTCAAATGGCAAATTGACAAATGAACCTTCCACAGCATTTTACGTTTTCATTGTGTGTACACACCGCCTCCCTGCCCCGCTGCCCCGCTTCCCCTCTACTCGTCTAGCTCTTATCACTGCCCTCCTCTCTCTCCCGCTCCTCCCGCTGGCTGTTCGCACAATATTCGCATTTGCCTCATTTTCATGCTGCTTTACTTTGAAGCATAAACAAAAAAAAGGGCAGTAAGCACGCAGCTGATCATTCGGACGATAGGCTATAGTCGGACGGAACCGACAGTAGGAAACCCTGTACTTTTTGTTGTCATAATCACTCCACCACCCCTTTTCTTACAAGTCGAGCGAATTGTCTGTCGCATATCTTCGCTGTTTCTCATCCGATCATAATGTAGTTTCTACCACGCCTCCCTTTGGGTGTTTCTCACATTTCCCATTTGCCCTACCTTAATAAGTCGTTTTGTACTTTTTGTAAGTACAAAGTCTAAAAAAAAACACGGCGCAGACGTCTAAAAATACAGGGTATACAGACGTTGGAAGGAGCAGAATGCAGAAGCTGAAAAGTAAAATATAAAATGGCCAAGCATTCGACAGGGCTCTTTTGATGCTGATTTTGTAAAGATGCCTTTGCCTCGGCCTCGCATTGTTGTGGATTCTCCTCCCTGCTGTTGTTCTCACAGCGGCACAAGTGGCATGACAGCCCCCGCACCCCGCCTCCGCCCCCGCACAGCATCCCCCTGCCCACACCTCTGACTGCCCCACCGAGATGAACAACAAATTACAAATTGTAGTTGATGGGGCGATTTTAAAGCTAAAACTGGCCATAGGCCATAAAAGGGGCCGATCCCATTGGCCCATTGTTTGGCTTTTGCCCATTCATTTGGCCAAGAGACTTGGTAAATAGGTAGGAGAGATTACCAATGAGCCTAACAACTGCACATACAACTACAACTACAATTACAATTACAACAACAACTGCTACACAATGCGCATTGTTCCTGAAAATGATTCAGAGCTCTGGCTTTAACTTCAAAATCCCCGATTAAAGAATTTGAGCGGCAGCTGAAAAACATTTTCTTTTTTTTTTTTTCGGTGAACAACTTTTCAGAAATACAAGCTAAATGCACAGCAGTATTGGCAGTTTAGCTATTTAAATGGAAAAGCTAACTGTATGTAAAGTATTTAACTATAAAAACTATAATTAAGCTTTTAAAGGCTTTTTAGCTTTAACTTTTTCATGCACTACTTAAACTATAAATTGAAAAGTTTTAATTTAAAATTTTAACATGGAAGCCATGTGTTTTTAAAAGTAAAATGCAACAAACTATGTATAATATTTATCATCAAAATAATGTAATCTTTTAGTTTTAAGAACTTCTAATGCTTCAATCCAAATAGCTTTAATCTTTTTTTCGGTATTTCTAGTTTTCTCTGCTACTTAAGTTTTTTCCCAGCATTTAGCTACTTCATAAACTAATTCCATTGTTTTATTTTTCCTCTTTTCATTTCAGCTTTTTTCTAGCTAAAGGCTGTACAAAGGAACACACACAGCAAGCGGCATCAAAAGAGAGGGACGCAGGAAAATCAATACGAAAATACGAGTTCTGTCGTAGTCGAGAGAAAAAGAGAGTGCAGCAGATTTTTACTTTGTGCCAAAGTATCTGAAAGTATTGCAAGTATCTCAAAAGCAGAAGTATCGAGAAAGTATCCAAAGTGCCGAGTAATGTGTAATGGAGCACTTTTTGCCAGAGACGGCAACATGATGTGAAACATGGCAATCGAATCAGCCAAAGCCATTTAGAGTCATCAATTGGCTGGGTCGCGACCAGGACCAAGGACAAGAACGCAGCAGGAGCAGTATGCACAGCATGGCAGCAGCATCAGCAGCAGCAGCAACAGCAGCAGCAAAAACTGCCACGAGTAGGCAGAATGTGGGCAGGAGGAGGCACAGCAGCAGTAGCAGCAGTAGGAGTAGATGTAGTAAAAGCAGTAGCAGCAACATCCGGTTGCCAGGTAAGTTTTGCCATACTATAAAACAAAAGCCTGAAACCAAAGAGTCGTTAATCATATTATTTTTTACATACCCCGTACACATTTTTAAAAATGGGGCTTAATAGCCAGCTATGCAGGCTTTTAGTGCTATTACAGCGAACTATTTGTTTATTTTCAAAAGCCTAGATCTCTGCCTAGTTAACAGCTAGCAATTGTAAATTTTATATTTAAACTGAAGAAGAGCTAAGCTGGGCTAAAATAATTAAAGAAAGCTCATAAATAAAAGCTTTTGTAATATAATCTAAAGTACTAAAGTTGCTTGAATCTTTACAGTTGTTTGCTAATTTAAGTATAACCGATTAGTTGATTATAGCACTTTTTGTTAACAACTACAAAAGCTACTCAATTTAAATTTATTTTAGAGTTATTATTTTTTTAGAATAAAGTATAGCTCTTTAGGTACAACCTACACTACTGTAACCCTACATTCCATTTTCTTAGTCTTTTTGTGCTCTAACCTTTGCTTTTTTCTTGGTTTTTTAGCCTCCTGCAGGCAGCTGCTTTGGCTGCTTAGCCTCACCTGCCTCATCGGCTGGGTGTGGGCGGATGATTGGTCGCAGAGCTGCGCCTCCAACTGCACCTGCAAGTGGACGAATGGCAAAAAGTCAGCCATATGCAGCTCACTGCAACTGACAAGCATACCGAGCACATTGAGCACGGAGCTGCAGGTGTTGGTGCTGAATGATAATCATATACCATATCTGAATCGAGAGGAGTTCTCCGCGCTGGGTCTGCTCAATCTGCAGCGGATTTATCTGAAGAAATCCGAGGTGCAATACATACACAAAGAGAGTTTTCGAAATCTAAAGATTCTGGTTGAGATTGATCTGTCCGACAACAAGCTGGAAATGCTTGACAAGGACACCTTTATGGGCAATGATCGACTGCGTATACTCTATCTGAATGGCAATCCGCTGAAGCGTCTAGCCGCCTATCAGTTTCCCATATTGCCACATCTGCGCACGCTGGACATGCACGACTGTCTGATATCCTACATTGATCCCATGTCACTGGCCAACCTCAATCTGCTGGAGTTCCTCAATCTCAAGAACAATCTGCTGGAGAGCCTCAGCGAATACGTATTCCAGCACATGACCAATCTGAAGACGCTCTCCCTGGAGGAGAATCCCTGGCAATGCAACTGCAAACTGCGAAAGTTCCGCTCCTGGTACGTCAGCAGTCGCCTCAGCTCCGTGAGTCTGTTATGCAAGGGACCGCCGGCTCAGAAGGACCGCAGCTGGGACAGTGTGGAGGAGGAGCTCTTTGGCTGTCCCCCACGCGTGGAGATCTTCAACAACGAGGAGGTCACCAATATTGACATTGGCAGCAATACGACGTTCAGCTGCCTGGTCTATGGGGATCCACTGCCAGAGGTTAGCTGGGAGTTGAATGGCAAGATTTTGGACAATGACAACGTGCTCTTCGATGCGGAGAGCATCACCTCGGATAAGATGTGGAGCAATCTGACCGTGTTCAATGTGAGCAGCCTGGATGCTGGCACCTATGCTTGCACGGGCAGCAATCTGATTGGTTCTATGACGCAGAACATCAGCATCTATCTGAGTGAGATTGTGCAGCATGTGCTGGTAAAGACGCCGGAGACCTTCTGGTACTTCGGCCTCATCATGGGCATCTTTGGCACCGTCTTTCTGCTGATCGCCATCTCGTTTGTGGTGTGTCTGTGCAAGCGCACTACACGGCAGCATCGGCATGCCAACAAGGCGGGCGTCAAGTCCAGCGTTAGCTTCAACGATCAGGAGAAGAAGCTGCTGGATTCGAGCGTGACGACGACCACAAACGATCGCGGCGATAGCTATGGCATCGACAACAATCCCAGCGCCATCAACAAGACAGATTCCACGCTGGGCTTCAATCAGATCGAAATCCATGCCGTGGAGAGTCATCGGGTGCAGCAACAGCAGCAGGCGAACGTTGGAGGAGCAGGCGCCACAATGGGATCAGTTGCTGGCCAGGCACAGGCGGGGCAGCATCTGCGACAGCAGCTGATGACGGTCAAAGATCCCACCTGTGGCATGATCAGTGTGCCCACCTCGATGGCCGGCTACACGCATCAGCATCATGCACATCAGATGCATCCACATTCGCATTCGCATTCCCATGCGCATGGACACTCGCAGATGTCCGAGGAGTTCCCGCTGAATGTGGGCGTCTTTCCACCACCGCCGGAGTTCTGCTCCAACATTGTGCCGAATCCCAGTTTTGGCAACATCTTCATACGCGTCTCTGTCACCCAGGACATGCTGGACGGCGCTGACATTAACATGTATCCAGATTTGCTGAACATACCCAAGCGATTGCAGGACGACGGAGCCGCTGTGGTGCCCGTCAGCAACAATGCCGGCGATGTGCAGTCTGTGGCACAGTTTGCCACCTTGCCACGTCATGGCAACACCAACGCCACCACCAGACGCGGCATACTCAAAAAGGATCCATCGCTGCAGCAGACCGCAAATCTCTATCCGCATGACGAGATCGTCACCTACAATCTGGAGACGGGCGCCTACCACCACGAACTGCCACCGCCACCACCGCCGCCAGCGGTCACAGCTGTCGTCCAGTGCCACCACCCAACGACGACCGCACCCGTCTCCTCCGCCAACTGCGCAAGTTGCATCAACAATGCCCTGCCCGGCTCCGCCTGCAATACGCCTCCCCTGGTGGAGTCCACGCCGCTGCGGCCGCTCTGCAAGAACAGTGGTGCAGCAGGCGGTGGTGGTGGAGACAGCTCCGCCTATCCCAAGTACGACAACATGGGACGTCGCATCACGGCCAGCGGTGCTCTAGGTAACTCCACACTGTCGCTACCCGACGAGTCGGAGACGCTCTTCAATGAATCTGGCGAGGATCAGACGATGGTAACTGAGGATGATGAGGCTCCACCATCGCCGCAAACCACAGAGCCGGCGCCAGGTGTGGGGGAAAAGATTGCCGGCGGTGGTGAGTTTGTGTCCCTCTAGTATTACGGCACGCAGGTGTAAATGCAGCGCCACCTGTCGGTCAATAGATTGTGCTGTTCCCATAACCAGATCGAAGCAGAGCGAAGAAACAAAGCAAACGTAATCAAATAAATTCACAATTGGCAATCCTTTGGTTCATATCATATTCCAAGAAGTGCATTTCCTTTAATATAAACGCAATACGAACCCTCAAAAGATCGCAATCTATTGACTGTTGCAGTTTTAACGGAATCGCAGAGATCAAATAGCAATCTATGCAGAATCAAAATACAACCAAAATAAAATAAACAATGTGAGAATATGAGAATCTGTGAACTACACTGAACAGCAAGGAAAGGATTATTATTGATTTTATTACACTCTCATAAGTAGCTTAATTAGTCGTATATACACATAGATCCATGGTATCCCATTCCTAACTAAGTAAACAGACGTTAACCACGGCGCTTCACTGTGAATGACAGTTTGGAGTGAGGGACAGTCGCTTGCCAGTTACTTTTCAGATACACACATTCTATAGACCTATTTATAAAAGCTCTAGAATTTAAACTACAAACTAGTTGCAATCATTAGCTAATACATCATGAAATGATGTTTTACAGCAATGCAAATACATACGTTTTTGTGACTGGCAGTTTGACATTCACAACTGTATATATTATGTTTATACTACTTTCTGTATTTTCCTTCTCATGAATGCCAATTTGATAACCACAACAAGCTCTGCTTTTGGGAGTCTAAATTTCAAGTGTTTTAGTTGATTGTCCCTTTTAAGCTGACTTTGCAGAGTCTATGTGAATGTCACTTTACGGTCTTAACTCATTCGTGGTGAATGTCACGCTGTGGCATGCGTCTCCCTAGTTGTCTCATTTGGTAAAAGTTTAAGACGAAAAGAAGCTAGACCAACAACTAATTCTCCCTAAGGTGTACAAAACAATAGATGTATAACTAAATCTGTAAATATAATGCGAACTAGTAAAAGTAATTAGCAAGTAATAGCGAAAGGCAAAGGAAACTCTTGTTTGGACTGAGTGTTCGAATTGATTTTAGGACTAGCTCTTCACATAAAAAACAGAAATCTAGCGCAAACATTTGCTTATTGTATAATCCTTAGTAGCGATCGATATAACTAATATAGAATAGCTATAAATATCCCAAAAGTACTCGTATTCTACCTGATATATATTAAATCAACTAGTTTGCAAAACATAATCTTCTAGCCATGGGAAATGTGTATTTATTTAGTTATAGATTCGATTTAAATTCGATATAATATATGGCGTAAACTGTATATAGATGTGTATAGACAGCAAAAATATAAATGATTGCTAAATTTTTAAATCAAAATGTTGTTTTAAAGCCCAGCTCAATATCAAAATGCCGCGAATCAGCAAATTTTAACGTGCCAAATGGAATAATTTGTAAAACAATGTGTTGAATATTACGCATAATTGTTATTATTTTTAATCGCACTTAGATCTATACAAATGAATTTTAAAATATATATGGGTTCTTCCAAAAACTATTGAACATGTTTTATGAGGTAACTTGTTATGTTTTATGTAATATTTTCTCTAAATGTGTAGCATACTTTTTAGAGTTATATTGAATTTATCTTGAATTGTTATCGAAATCCGATTAATAGCATAAATTTTCCGCTCAGTTTTGTCAATTACCTGCGGCACACGAAAATCACTTTTAATGGGGGGTGGGGAAAATGGAAGTGGGAAAGCCAAACCTTTTAATCATTTTATTCGTTTTATTCATTAACTAGACAGAATAAATTAACTACGGAACGCCCCGCACAAAAACTGTTGAATATAAATTAATGTAAAAACACCCAGAAACACCAGCAACAATAACAGCAACAACAACAACAACAAACTCTGTAAGCAATGTGAAAAGAGTGCGGAAAAGTGTAGGGAAAAGCGGAAAACTGTGGCAAAGCGTTCTGTCGTTCGATTAGTTTGTATGAAAAGTTTTACTAATTATATTAAATTATGTAAATGTCTGTGGGTATAGCAACAACAATATAAACATTCATATACAAAGGGTAAAAATCTAACTATGTATCAGCAGAGACAGCATAAAAATAAAAATAATAATGCAAATACTACAAATAATTATAAAAGCAACATTTTTGTGTAGAATGTTTACAACTCGAGCTTGATAATGTGTAAAATGTAAATGATAAATTTATAAAATTTATAATAATATAGGTACATAAAGCCCTTTGCATAGCCGCAAGTCAACATCGTATATAGCATACACATATATCCCATACATACATACATACATATATATATAAATATACATATATATATTTATAACTGTAAATGTAAAGCTAACTGTAATATGCATGCGGATTTATTCTAACAAAAACTTACATCCCAATAAATAAACATAATCGTACTTTATATGCGAAATTATAATACGAAACGATACAGCTAGACTTACAACTACACAAACATTCACACACACACAAATATGTATTTACATGTATTCACACACACACTGGGACACGCCCACATTTTTTGCATATTGAGTGGGCTGACAGATTTTGTTTTTTGATAATTTTAAACCGAATCGCATCAATTGCACAGAAACATGAAATAACAAAGCAAAGTCGCATATATATTAAAGTAAAGCTAAAAAATAAAATGATAAATATAAAACACAAACGAAAACGAAAACGTAAACGAAAACGTAAAAGAAAATCAATAGCAAATAAATGTCAGTAAAATAGTGAATTTTTTCCTTCAGATCTCATAGTTCTCCGAAAGCGTTTATATATACGTATACTTAATGCCTAGAAGCTGCACGATAGTCTAAAAATAGGGTCAAAGGTCAGTGTATGTATTGTTGACATTTACAGCGTTTTTGCAAATTGTAAAAATTGGTTATATTTTTTTTTATTATTATTTACGTCATGTTGTTTCCGCTTTAAATGCTCTGGGCAACAAATTAATTAATTTTTATAGTCCATTTGAGATTGTCAATGTTTTGTTTGGCAACTCGAAATACCCTTTTAATTTAGATTGAACAATTTTTAAGATACAAAATTGAAATCGTTTAAATACAAAATAATTTATAATATAAAAAAAAATACAAATCAAATCTTTAAATTGTTAGTATTATTAAAAATGAATTTTTAACTTTTTTTTATTGTTTAATAGCTGAAGCTTAATACTACATTTTTGAATTAGGAATTATTTATATTGTTACTATTAACATTTTGAATTATTTTTGTTTTTTAACGTTTGCCCTTCTTCTTCGTCTAATATTTTAGTTCCGTTTAAGTAAACAAATAATTATGCCTTTCTCAGATTTGTAATCCAAAGTTGCCCAGTGAAATTATAATTAAATAATACTCATTAATGATGTTTATTTTGCTTGAGCTTCGAACTGAAATTAGTTTTTTAATTGTGCATTTCAGATAATAGTTAATATATTTACAACTGTGCTGTATGTAATTTCGTATAGTAACAAAACCTAAAAAAAAAAAAAACTAAAATAAATAAAAAACACTGTACATATTTGATGAGCTCATTAAAGATTCATATTGAAACCAATTAAAATCAAATAAAAACGACAAACAAGAGGGAAAGCTGTATTTAAATTCCATTTTAAATCATTTAAACTAATTAAAAAAGTGATGAGCAACCGCCAGAGCAGCGTGAGTAATGAGATTCGCAAATCGAATAAGATGAGAGCGAAATGTAAACAAAACTAAACTCTGGTACTGCAAAACATGTAAACTATGCTTTTAAACACACACACACACACACACACACATAGATACTCACATACACATGTGCACTTGTGATTGTAGCAAATATAATTTTAATTACTGCGCTTCGCTGTTAGAGCCCTACAATAGGCGCATAAACACATTCAGTATCAGCATCGAGCTGATGATTATATCATTCATCATCGGCATCATCAGCATCATCATCATCAGAGAAGCCCACATTAAATAAATGAATACAATTACATAAGCAAGTGCAGACATGCATGCATGCATCAAAGAGATCAAATATACTAAACGGCAAGAGCAGGGGGATATATGGGGAAAAAACAAATAAACATCCTATTCCTTTCCACCGCATAACCTTGTCTGTATGATGTAACGTGGCAAATAAACGAAATCAAATTCTGCTATAAAATGAAAAATGGAAAATAGAAAATATTGTAGTGCAATTTGCGTTCTACACTTTTTCATTTGTTAACTTTTACAAATTGCCGTCGATTTTCAAATTGTGTAACGAATGAGAAAAAAAACCAGTAAGCAAGCGGCAGATCAGTCGTGCGGAAGGCTACAGTTGGACGTAACCGATAGTAACAGACCCTGTACATCGTAAATTGTCTGTTGCAAATTGTCTGTTGCATATCTTGGCTGTTTCTTATCCCATAGTAATGCAACAGCATCGATAGAAAATACCATAGGATGCGCTCATATCTCATTATAGGTCCGTAACTGTAGGAGAACCTACTCACAAAAAATGGTATCTCTAGCTTTCATAGTTCCCAAGATACAAGATATACGGACAACAGGCAGATGGACATGGCTATATCGACTCACTCATGGAATTACGCCTTCTTCTTCTTACAGACATTCCCCATTTACACCAACTTAATAGATCCTTTTGTACCTTTTTAAAGTACAGGCTCGAAAAAGCATCATAACAGCAAAATTTGGTTTCTTTTGACAGTTGAAGTTTTGAATTTTTTCAACTTTGACAGCAACCAATTGGAAATATGTTGAAATTTAAACTAACAATTTCCAAAAATTTGTTCATACATCATTTTTGCATGGCTCTCACACACACACACACCCACACAGACACACACTAGCACATTTAATGAAAAAAGCATACGAAAAACATGTTTTCAAAAGATGGAAATAATACATAGAAGAACTATACCCCTAACACATGATAAAAACATTAATTTTTTGGTTTAAATTGTCAAGCTTTACTACACACTAACGAACACATATATATACATAAATATATGTAAAAATATATATATATAGAAGTATATATATTAGATGAGATAACAATAAAAATGACACAATGAAAATATAAAAATAAATTTGAAAATGAAAACTAAAATGCAAATGTCTGTTTATTTAGCTACAGCAATTAAATTAGAGTTGAGTACTCTTGAAGTAAGATATAAAAGTAAAGTAAGATACATATTAAATCAGCATAAAAAAATGAAAATATTACAAAAATATATTTATATGCTATATTATTTATTCTTTTGAACTATTATTAATAAAGGACGGAGGCTACAGTCGGACGTAACCGACAGTAGGAGACCCTTTACTTTAACTTTATGTATTTACAAACACAGTCAAAGGCACGCACACTAACCTAT
>JAWNNJ010001431.1:0-15327 GCA_035045125.1 Hypselothyrea guttata
CATATATTAGTAGTAGTAGTAAAGTAAAGGGTCTGTTACAGTCGTCCACGTCCGACTGTAGCCTCCGTCCCACTGATCTGCCCCGTCCATATATTTTTTCTCTAACTGTATAATATGAACTGTTCCCAAGCGAATATTGTGAATATAAGCAGCTCGTTTTAATTGTTTCTGTTGCCATCATTTAATCTTTTAAACATATAATTTAATTATAATTTATTATTAATTTTATTATTTTACCTAATCCTAATTTGTATTTCGAATTATCTATCATTAAATAAATAAATAAAATCCCCTACACTTTAAGTATGATATAAATTCACTTTAGCTTAATTAATTGCTCCATTGCAATGTAAAAAAAACATATTTTAAACCAAGAAAAAAAATAAATAAATAAATTCAACTTTAGATTAAAATTTTTGTACATGTCAATATTTTTATAAATTTTTTAAATAATACACAAATTTAGTAAACTTTTTACTTTCAGAAAATGTGCAACAAAATCATATTTCATCTTTTATATTCTAGCCGCTTTCCGTCGAATATTTTGCTTTTCCATTAAAACTGATTATCGCACTGTGATTGCGGGAAAAACATCAGAAGCAGACTCGACACAGATAATGGAGATATTGGATAATGTCGAGGAAACAGCATTGAGTTCTGGCCAATGAAATGGAGACCACCGAAATGGTTTGGCACACATTTTGTGAATTTTGTGAATTTCGGCAGGATGGCGGTGTCCATTTAGCATGTTTATGGCTAGAAAGAGAATTTCAGCTGCAATTAGTGCGCAAACAGCAATGCCCAGCCGCCCACTTGGCCAAGTTAAAAGCGCACTCATAAACGGCCTAAAATATGGCACATTGCACTCACTCGCATGCATAATTTCATGAACGATACTGTCTTTTTGTTTTTGTTTTTTTTTTTGGGAGTAACGCAATTGCCTAACGAGCAGTACTCTCGAGGCCAGGCAACCACTGTTCGCTCGACTGTTCCCCTCTCCGATTTGCTGAAGGGGGGTGGGCAGGGGGTAGGCGCTGTTGTCGGTGCCGCTGCTGCACAAAGTGCAGCGATAAATCAAATTGTCACTTTTGTATATTCGGTGCCGGCTGACGACAGATTTTGCCCAGCGAGCAGCCGAGGCCTGCGGTAAAGGCTGGCTTTTAATACAATGCCAGTGTATTTCGGCATGCCTTGCCTCGTTGCACGTTGCACGTTGCACGTTGCCAGTGGCAAGTTGCAAGCTGACGCTTATGGCGACACAATGTTCCATAATTATTATTATTATTATTATTTTGATTATTGCAGGTGAAAGATGACATTATTAACAGCATTAACAGAAGGCAACCAAAATTCTTTCTGCGCTGCGTTGAAAGCATTGAATTATGAGCTATGTTGATAGTGCTGCCGGAATTTGAGAGGAAAAACATAAATAAATAGCCAGAAATTTTAAATATATTTTTTAAAATATTAGAATAATTTTAGGACAAATTCTAGCCATTGAAATCTTAATTAATTTGAAGCAGTTTTTTTTATTTTAATATTATTATCATTTATTTATAACAAAATTTAATTTGTTAATTCACAATATTTTTGAAATAACTATAATTAATTTCATTAATTTTAAAATAAATAATTTTGTATAATTATTAACCTATTTACGCTATTAATAAATTCTATGACATAATATGAGATAAAATATTTATATAATATAATTTTCAATAATATAACATAAATACGTTAGGCTCTATGTGCTCAACTATAAAACCGCTAAATTATCAACACTATTTTGCAGTGTCTTACGCTTGCAATACACTGTACAAAATTAAACAAAATTTAGCAGGTAATTCGTTTTATAAACTATACAAAATTTTAGTCAATTTAATATTTAAAATAGAGAATAAAATCCTCAAAATATATTTAAAATCAAATAATGATAAATTTTCAAATTCTCATAGTTAATAATAAATAAGTAAATAAATTCAATATATTAATAAATGCAATTCCAATTCTAATATCCTAAATCTGTACATAAACGGTTAAAGTTTTAGCTTTATTTACTAAAACAAGTTAGACTTGCTAAGAGCTAAGCTCAATGAATACAGTTACTAATGGATTTATGCAATTTGCATTTGTTACATAGATCTGCGCATTATACACTTGAATACATTCATAAATAGAGCTTCTAATACATTCATAAATAGTACTACGAATACATTCATAAATAGTACTTCAGCTAATGGCACTCAACGCTCAGAGCCAACATGCATTATGCAGGTTAAATCTAATTGCAAACACGTTAAATGGGCTCTGATTAGCTAATTGCACACTTTGTATTGTTCTCCAATTAGACGATTGCGCCTAGGATTATACAGTATTAAATCCGGTTTAATTTAAATATTTGTTGTTTTTAATAGGTAAGCAAATTTAATTATTACAAATTTGATTTATGACCATACGGAATACTTAAAATTTATGCGTGCCGCCTTTTTCCCTGTGCCCTCTCCTCCGCCCGCAACTGTTGCACGGACTCGAGGCGTGACACACAGACCGCAGGGGATACGGCATCGAGAGTTGGGCCATAGCAGCTGTTTTTCTGCAGCTTCTCAAATACTGGATAGTGTGGATCCTTGATGGGTGGCTTGTCGAACAAGCGCTGAAGGTGCAAGCTATTGTTGGCCTTGATGCGCTCTGAAAACTCCACTCGATTGTAGGTCAATAGCTGCATAGCCTCCATATTGTTAACCTCGCTGAGGGGTAAGGCTCTATTCATACAGATACTGCCCTCGGGATCGGCAAACACAAGCTGTATGTACTTGAGAATATGCCAGATATGATGCTCTTTTGGCTTCCAAGAATTCTCCTCGAAAATTGGCGTCAGATCCAGGCATTTGGACAACGGACAGACGTGCGGATGGAAGACTTCCTTTTGAAAGATCACACGGGGCAGACTGGCATTATGGGGAAAGTTATCGGGCAGCACTAGGGAAAACCGAAAGATGCTCTCCGCGTATAAACCGCTATGTATGAAGATCACACCGAACCAAAGCAAAGCGCTCGAAAAGCTGGGCAACGCATAGATACCCCTTAGCTGCATCTGCTCGATCAGTCGAAACTCGGCCAGTGCCTCGTAGCCCTGATTGATCAGGTTGAGCGTCCCATTGTTGGTCGGTGTGGTCTCCAGACACATGGTTTATACATAGCTGCAAATTCGAGAAATTGAAATTTAAAATTAATCAAATTAACAATATATTTTCGATCTAAAACTTACACTATTTTACACGAAGCGTAGTGTATGGCAGTGTGTAGTGTTGTGTAGCGTTCAATGTCGTGTGTACAGTTGTCGACAAAAGTTTCAGTTCTAACAAATTGACAGAAAAGGCAAAAGTTGTACGAGACGAATTATCCTTTAATATTATATTATTTTATATTTTATTATTTTTTATATTATTTATCATATATTAAATTTGTTTTTGATGAGGATATTTTTTAAATGTTTTAATCTCGACCTTACAAATTCCGTCTTTTTGTATGACGTCTTAAATAAAACAGAGTTGCCAGACTGTTGCATTAAAATACTTCTCACAATGAATACGGATTATAATATTAAGATATTTAGATCCCGATTTTGTGAGATTTTTATTTTACAACTGTTTGTAATTTCTACATTTCTCCCAGTGTACTTGGTGCTGTTCTTAGTGCATTACATTTATGCGGCTTGTCAACTTATAACATACAAGCAGCGAAACGGGAATTGCCCGCTGGGACAGCGGCAAAAACTGTACCCAACAGCGAACAGGGGGAATGAGAGGGAGAGAGAGGGAGAAATACCAGCGGACACTTGCAGGGCAATGGAGTGGACATTGGCTCTCAGAGGCTGGTACCTCTTGCATCAAATCATATCGTATATGTGCATAAACATACATATGTACATATGTCCGTGTGTCTGTGTATACTCAGCGGTATATTCAATCATGTCAAGTGTAATAATTTTAGCGAATACTTGCAACAGATACAAACAAGCTGCACACACGCAGCATCAGCGGCAGCAGCAGCTCACTATGGGCCAAAATACTACATTTTGTGGCATAAATCCATTTCTTTTATACTTCATACTGCAATATCATTAAAATAACATAAGACTTCAGCATAACATTAAACTGTTATGTTACATACCACAAAACTTAACATTGCGCAGCACTGTTAAGTTAGCAGCAGCGTTGCTAGTTCAACTAGTTTCGAAATTCTATTTATCATTTATACCTACCATTCTACCTTTCACTTATATATTTCAAAAATTCTAAATTAATTAAATTTTAACTTTTGCATATTTTTAGAAATTTTTTTCGAACAATGCCCATAGTGCAGCAGCAGCAGTGGGAACAGCAGCATAGACCTCATAGACGTCGCATGTGTTTGTGGATTTTTGATTTATGATTGCAATGTTCTGATGTACGGTTCTTTCACGCACTTGCAACATAATGTGGCATTATAATGTCGCATGTCGCGCACACATATTGACATTGCATAACAAGCCATACATCTGTATACACACACACACACACTCACACACACACACACACACACATTTGTTTTTGTTCGCATGGAGCAGGTGAAAAATATGCATAAAATGCACTATATTCTTATCTAAACTCCACTGCTCTCAATGGCATTGGGTGAAGTATTACCCATACTCTTTCTAGCTTGCAGAGTATGCTGCTCGACTTACAAATCTTGCAGAAGTGTTCTCAGTATGCCAGAATTTCCAATAATTGAAGTCCTTTTTAAGAAAATAACATATTCCCTGCATCAAAAGTAATCTATTTCTTGAGGATTAAGATTTATTGTAAGATTATTATTGAGATCATTGAAAGACTAAAATTATAGGTAGATTGAAACTGTTCCCATCAATATTATATCTCTTATTCCTATGAAAGAATACCTATAACTATAGTTAACAAAATAGTTTTCACTGCAAAAATACTGTTCCTAACATAAAAACCAATTGCCATTGTACCAATTCAGTTCTCGTATTAAAAAAAAATATTATATTTTATCTATGAAAAAGTTCTTATTTTAAGAAAACTGTTACTACTGAGGAAAAAATGTTTCCCCAACTCAAAAAGCACCCCTTTTGCTGCCAATTAAGTTACCACATTACATCAAATATAAATAAATATAATTTTGATCTATGAAAAATTCGCTATAATTAGCCAAACTGTTCCCAGTGCTAAAACTCTTCCCACTATAAAATATCAAGCGTCTAACGCTGTACACGGCTTTGAAAACACTGCCCAACAAAGCATTTTGTTTATATTCTAAGCTGTTCCCAGCGCAACAAACTGTTCCCACCTCAACAAACTGTTCCTATTCGCAGTTCACTTGAGGCAGCTGAACTCTGTAAATATTTGCATGACGGCAGCTGCTAATTGGCCCCACCAAAAGTGCTGCTTGGGGCAGCAGCGTGCCCATATCTTTTTGGCACTTATAAATATTTTCTTTTTGGGCAAACATATCATAAACGCTCTGACAGACAGTGAAGCTTCTTTGATAAGTTCGCAGAGGCTCGATATGGGCAAAAGTAAAATATTAACCAAAAAAAAACTTGAATAAAAAGCAGCATGAACGGAAATACAATTTTATTTTGCGGATTGCACGTTGCACGCTGCACGCTGCAACGTGTTTGTGCTGAAAATGCAACTCATTAAAATTTATACTGCGATATGATATGATACGTTATGATTTGTGATTTGTGGCTCTGGGGCCGACTTTCTTTCTTGGCTCGGTTAACGCCAGTTGTCAGTGCATTGACATGGGTGCAACACCCAGGCGCAGAAAGGGTCAAAAAGGTAGGGGTCTCGGGATGGTCTCGGATGGGTATCGGGATTACGACTTCAACTTTAATTCAGTTTCCGACTGCGACTCATTTTCACCTACCCACATTTGCAGGCAACCCATGTCAAAATGTTTGGCTTGTTTCATATTGCTGAGGGCAATTGCTAATATGTCTGCCTGTTATTTTGGCCATGTTGTTGTTGGCCTCCCAAACACCGTTAACTGGGCCCGCTGCACCTGTGGGCAATCGCTTGTCACCTGGGCCGTGGCAAGCGAATCGCAACATTCAATTTCAGTTTTATTTTATTCTTATACTTGCCACTTGCCACTCATGCGGGCCGCAATTCCCTGCTTGACTTGGCTGTTTGTTTGTTGCCTCTTCGGCTCTCTTATCAGCTTTCTTCATTTATGCCACGTTGCACTCTGGGCCTTCTCAGGGCTCCGCGTTTGCTCTGGCTTCAGTTGTAACACGGTGGCATATAACACTTAAGTGCTTGTTGTTGTTTTATAAGATAAACTCTCGTCCCGACCCACATGCTGCGCCACAAGAAACAATAAAACGGGCCAAAATCCATAACAAAGAACGCAAAGTATAATAACCCCATGCCAATTTCATTTGCTGGCACTTTCATTAACTGCCAAAGAGCTGAGAAACAGAGCGTGATTACTTCTGGCGTTTCTCTATCTGCATGCTGTATCTTTTGATATATATTTTGAAGGATTACGAAAGTCGCAGAAATATTTATTAGGTTGAGGGGAGTTTTAATCCCATTAAATTGTATTTCATTCAAAATTATCAAAATTACAATGAAAAACAATTTTTCAGCTATTTTTAAAAGCATTAATTAAAAAAATTAAATTATAAAAAGATAATTAAATATAAATATACGTAATAAACACGTTTTATAGAATTTATAAATATTTAATAATAATATTAAAATTCATTAAAGTTATATTAAAATTCATTAAAGTTATATTAAAATTGATTTTTGTTTTATTGTAATATCAATAATTCATCATATTATTTTGTACCTCTTTCGATATATTTAAATAAAATTAAGTTTCAAATATAGAGCTACTTAAAGCTCATGTTTTATTTATGTCGATTAAAATAAAATTAATTTTTATATTAAAATTCGTTATTTAACATTATTTATTTCCTTTTTAATATTATTATATTTTATTTTATCAGCTTTCTCTACATATAAAATTAATTTATAAATATTGGTTGGTTAATGAATAACTTCTGGAAGTGGAAAATAAAAATATTCCTATATGAATTATATTTAAAACGATATAAAAAATTGATTTTTGTTTTATTATAATATTAAAATTCATCATATTATTTTTTAGCACTTTCGATATACTTAAATAAAATTAAGTTTCAAATATAGAGCTACTTGAAGCTTATGTTTTATTAATACCGATTGAAATATAATTAATTTAAATATTTAAATTCGTTATTTAACAGTATTTTTCTCCTTTATTATTATATTTTAATATTCTTTTTATCAGCTTTCTCTACATATTAAATAAATTTTGGTTGTTATTGAATAATATCTGGATATGGAACATAAATATATATTCCTATATGAATTAAATTTAAAACAATTTGAAACCATTAATTTAATTGCTATAAGTGAGTGTTTTTTGGCTGCTAATAGTCATCATTTAAATAAATAATTAAATTAATCAAAGTTCATTGAGTATTTCACTTACAGCATAAAAAGACCCCTCTGATGATAATATTAAAAAACTAATTAAATATCTAAAAAAAATTCAAACTACTTTACAGAATCTAATTAATGAGAGAGTTGATGGCCCAGTAGCTAGTACTCCCAATTTTAAATATTAGGTATTATATTATAATTATGTATAATAGGTAATAATAAATAATAATAAATAAATATTATTCAATTTCACTTTTTTCTACGCTTTTGTGCAATTTCTGTATGATTAAATCGTGGAAAATATTTAGCACATACTTTCAGGCTTGGCTGGAAAATGGAAAATGCGGCAACTACTATTTTATAATTATATAACTCTGGTAACTGTATATTTTGGCTTATATTGATTTATGTGAGATTTGTGCAGAGCAGTTGCAGATTGTGTGCATTTGTGTGTGGCATATTCAAATTGGACTCTTTCACTTGGCATGGAGAAGTGCTCGAAAGTCGTATTATTATAGCAATGATTTGGCTAGGAATCGAGTGGGATAACAACAAATACTAATATTTGCATAATCGCTGGCAGAGCAAAGGCAGAGTAGAGTAGAGAGTAGAGAGCAGAGCAGAGCAGAGCAGCCAGAGCAATTATTTCTTTAAAAATAAATTGCATGCACAATTGATAGCAATACTAGGAGAGGAGGAAAACCGAAACCGAAACCAAAACCGAAAGAAACTAACGAAATGCCATGGAGCATCATGGAGCAGCAGAGGACCACCTAAGCAAATTCTCAAGCCGAGTGCAATGGGATACAGTTTGGATCGAAGGAGTTGTTATTGCCTCACACAGTCGAGAGTTGGGCCGTCTTCAGGTACAACAGATCCAACGACGAATTTGGTCAAAACGGCTTTTTGGTTTTAGGTTTTTTCTTTATTTTTTGACGGAGTACAACGTCGGAGGAGGCGTGGCTGCAAACTCAGCTCGTTTTTTGCCTGTGTAAGTGCAGAAGTATTTGCATATCGATTTGGAGTTTTTAGACTGGCAGAACACGCTCTGTCAGGCGCTGCCTTGGCTCAATGCGATACGATTCGATGCGATTCGATTTGGTTTGGTTTGGTTTGGTTTTAGTTGCAGTTGCAGTTGGAGTTTGAGTTTCTGTTTGAGTTTTTGCTGCTGGCTTGGCCAAAAGTATTTGCATCCAACGGATACACTTGGCTTCATTTTATTTGCAGCACAAACAATTGCATAATTGCTATGCCCGGCCATAGAATTTAAATTTATTGACCAAGCATTTAGCCCAGAGCCCAAATAGTTCCAGGCCAAACAGCAAATTGCAAACAAACTGCATTTAGAACTCATAAATTTCAATTTCACACCAACTCTGCTGCCAATAAAATTCAATTTTCACTACAAGTTTAATTTCTCTTAATTTTTTTTTCTGCTCTTACCGATTTAATCACAACTCGCAGCTCAATCAATGGTGACAAACTGCTTTAGCTGCTGCTGATATGCTTGATAAGCACGTGCCATTAGCTCATAATAGGCCAAGAGGCTTTTGGCCATGTGCGGCAGGAGGCAAAGAATGGATTTTGAACAATTTTAATTTGCCGCCAGAGCAAAACTTGTGCGAAAAGTTTTCAGCTTTTATTTTGCAGGACCAGGCACGTAGCCATAAGTTGACTCCCCTCCCCCCCTTTGTTGTTGCAAGAAAATTGAAAACTTTGTGTGTTCAAGTGGCTATAACAGAATTTCCCAAATGGATTGCATCAATTAAGTAGACAACGATGATTCCTTCAAGTTAAGTATATAAATAAATATTATCAATAGTTGTATAAATTTAATGTGAAAAATATTTAATCATTTATAAAAATATTCAAATAATTTAAATACTACAATTTGAATTGCAATTTATTTGGTTTTTAAAAATATTTCACATTCTGGCAATAAAAAACAATTATATTATTTTGATTAAATTAAAATGCGGCATTTTGCAGCCCAACCTAAAAGATCTATTGTACCCTAAAATTAAAAAATTATTTAAATGAAGTTAAATTGAATACATTCTTTTTGTATACATATATGATATGTATACAAATAAAGTTTAATATTGATTGCAACTGAATAATCATTTTACAACAATAATATTAATATACATTTAATTTTTTTTTTAATATTATTTTAAATAAAACTTATAAGCAAATATTTTTCTATTTACTTTCAAATTATATAATTTTATATTTTATTTTTATTAAAATTTGTTTAAAATGCAATTCTACCAATTTAAATTTTATTTTTCAGCATATTCTTGTCATTTAATTTACAGGGTATCTGCCTTGTGATCATGCATATTGCTGCAATTAATAAAATGGCACAAGTGCCTAAGGAAATAATTAAAATTGCGGATAATTCTGCTACTGTTTTCCCGATGTTTCGTGTCAGTTGAAAATGTTGCTGCAGACCGCATTAAATACTTGCGCTCGTAGTCGAGCTCTGAGTGGATAGTATTCGCTTTTGTATTCGTATTCGTATTCGTATTTTTATTCGTAGTTGTATTCGCTGCCCTGACACTGCGGAGTCCTATAAGTCACTCATTATGTCCGCTTACGGTCTCGGTTTATCATGTTTCGTGTGGTTGACATTCGCGCGGACACAAATGAAGCAATTTTCTTGACATGCAAAACGTGCAACAGTTGCAGCGAATTGGAGCAACTGTTGCTGTTGCCGTTGCCGTTGCTGTTGCAGTTAATTTTCGTATATATTTAATTCGACTTAAATTATTGTTAAGCCACAAGCCCAGACAAACTGAAGCTCTGGCACGTCAAAGGTAGAGTCATAGAGCGCAGTACCTCATGCCTTGGCGCATTTGCAAGGCAAATCAAAAGGCTTAATGAATTCATTTCAATTAAAATAAAAACCAGAGAGCAAAGCTGCAGTCGGACGTGATCGACAGTGAAGAGACTGTACTTAATATATTTTAATAATTACTACAAATTGTAAACATACATCAGAGAAATATGTATATTAAAGGTAATTTTAAAATTAAAATAAAATAGTTGAAAATAAAAGGATAATCTGGGGATAAAAAATCAAAAGTTAAAAAATTAAATGAAATAAAAGAAAAATAGGTTATATGAAATAGTTATAAGTTCATTTTAAATTTTTTAAAATTCCGATTCTAATATGCTTTCCTTTTGCCGTAATGTCCGATATGCTCTGCCCTTTCAGGTAAATTTTCTGTTACATATCTTCGCTATCTTGTATCCAATCGTAATGAAACTTACAGCATCGATTAAGAAGACCGTACATGCCAAATTAAAAGTATTTCTTAGTTGTTTTCACTTACCTAATATACCCTTTTGCACTCTTTTGGAGTACAGGGTCCAACAAAAAAGAGACAAACAACAGAGCAGCATAGAGCCATGATAGACGAATGCCAAAGACCCGCCAGCATGCAGCCAGTTAGCATTTTAGCATAGCATTAATAAATAGTTAGCTGCAATTTAGATTAGCTGCAGCTTCCACTGGGGGAGCAGGTTGGCCTGAGAAGATGCCGCAGCTTGGCATTTGAATTGAAGATATAAGCCAAGAGCCTGAGACAGAGAGACAGACAGATGGGGCTAAGCAAAACCACAGCTAATTGATAGCGATCTGCTGTGAACGGTTCGGAGAGATACTACAACAAACAGTTTGACAATTGAGCTGAGAACTGAGAACTGCTTGGCATAGCTTAAGTCAGTTTGTCAGCAAGAGTTCAAAGAAAACTAGCTTAGTTTTCTGCTGACAAACATCAAGATAAAACATTCGAAATTCTAGGCTTGAACTTGGCTAATTTCTTTTTAGCCGCAGCATTCCTTAAGTTTTCTTTAAGCTGCAAATAAGGTCAATCAACCCACAAAAAAAAAATCGCATTTAGTTACGCTTTTGGCTTATATTTTCGTAATTTAATTTGCGAGGCAGACATCCGGATAGCAGATAAGCCTTAAGCTGCTTAATCGATGACCAGAGAGTTGTCAAAAAATAATTCACAAGCCGCCCGAAAGGTAAATACGACGACAGCTCGTCGTATACGTAATGTTATCAGCTGTGCAAATCTACCCTGTTGCGATTTTCAGTCGCTTCTCCTTATTTTTATTTGTTTGGCTTTTTTTTGAGGCATACAACGGAACCTGCCGCAGCTAAATCAGCGTGGGGCCCTTTACATGAGAAATATTTTAGCGTAGCAATGCAAAAATGGTAGCAGCTCAGCCGCGTTTCGCTTATCAGAGCCTGTCCAAAGCGCCCAAAAAAAGGCAAACGACGAAGTGCAGAAAGAGTTAAGGCAAAAGTAAAGCAAGAACAGCAAACTGAAGAGATAACGCCACAATGAAGACAGCAGAACGCGCCGCAGTTGAAAAATCGCTGCAACCGCAATAACAACGAGGCAGATGCGTCAAGATAAATGAACGTGCGCCCTGTATTTTTATACCCTGTATATTTTTTTATTTTTTGTTTTGTTTTTTATTGTAGTTGCTTATTGAGTGCTGCTGGCTGCTGTGCGAACGCACCAAAATCAAAGCTATAATAATGCATAAGTAATTTGCAGCAGCGGCAATCGAACAAAGCCATCAGCAGCAGCAACAGCAACAGGGGCAGCAACAGGGGCAGCAACATCATCTGAAGCTCGTGCCATGGGCTCCATGACAACAGTTAATCAAAGCCCAGGCGATGGACATTGCCAGCAAAGCCAATCCATGATATACCCATAAGATTTCCATTTCCCATGCCACATCCCCCTTGCCCCTTGCCCTTCCTTGCCACAGCTCCCCATGCAGCTATCGCCTCTTTAGGCAGTTATTTATTAACTGAAAATCATATTATCGGCATATCGCTTACGGGCCTTAACTTGCTGCTCAGCTGCTCACTTTTTAGGCTCACTTCAACAAAAAACAGTCACTGTAGACATACATATAAATATATGCTGCATATTTGTATATTTAATTTAAACTCCCCATCTATATACCCTACACTTGTGCCAAGTTAAACCTATTAAAAACAGCCCATATATCACTATAAATATTTTATTTTAATGAAACTTTCGCTGCCTAACTGCTGCCTAACTCTCAATGGCCCAACTCTCATTGGCCCAACTATCTGTGGCTCTCGTTGGCCGAACTCTCACTGGGCGAATTCTAGCTGGCCAAACTCTCGCTGGTCAAACTCTCGATGGCTTGACTCTAACAGGCCGAACTCCAACAGGCCCAACTCTCTCTGGCTCAACTCTCGTTGACGAAACTCTCGTTGGTCGAGCGCTCGCTGACCTAACACTCGCTGGCCGAACTCTCGCAAGCCTAACTCTCGCTGCCTTACTCTTGCTGGCCCAAATTTCGCAAACTAATATTAAATCTTATGCCATAAATTCTTATAAAAGACTAAAATATCTAATATTGTGTTTTTAAAATAATATTTAAACTTTATATTTGATTTTATTCACATAAATTAAGCTTAATTTAGCTTCGAAAAATAATGGAATTATTATTATTAGAATTATACTACTTATATACAATTTTTTAATTTTATGCCATAATATATTAAATAATTTTAGCATAATTTATATATTTTTTGTAACTTTATAATATTATATTTTATAAATTTTAGTATATTTTATAAATTTTAATTTCTCTGTCAATTGTAGCGTATCAAATGAACTTCCTAGCCTGCTCTACTGAGTGAATTTTCGCAGCTTTTCACCGACTTTTTGCAGGCCTTTTAAGTTCGGCAAACGGCAGCACAATGGTATGAACTGGCCTGGCTCGGACTGGCCTGAACTGTTGTGGCCAAGACCGCAACCTTAGGGCCGAGCGCTGAACAATGCTGCGGCATGTAGAAACAAATGCCCGAACGAGGGCCAAAAGCACAGCGATCAGTGTCGCCTGCTGAACTAGATTTACACTGTGCAACAAAAAAGCGGAGAGGAAAAAGATTGTGCTGGAAAATCAGGAAGTGTATTATATAATTTTATAGATACTAGACTCAACTTTGACACAAATCGACTGAGTGCGGTCTGTAAACATGACATTTGCTGTACACGAGAGCCGAACAGGCCAAAACAGTTGCAACGAGCGCTCCTAACTTGGCCAAGAGCTGCGGTTCAGTTGGCTCGTTGGCAGACAGCATCTTTAGAGCCACTGCCGATGCTTATCGCAAAACGTTCAATTATTTTATTTGGTGCAGATGTGGCCGGCGATAAAAGTGCCTGATAGCAACTGTGGCAGCAACAGCAACAGCATCAGCGGCAGCAGAGGCAGCAACATGCTGCTTGCAACAATGCAAGCGGGCCAAGTTAATGCCGCTGCTTGGGAGCACAATGCAGGCAACATGTTTTGCCCTACTCGCTGCCGCAGCTTCTACTTTGTATATGAGATTCAATTAAAATCAGCTGCAACAACCAGCGACGAAGAGCGCAAAAAAAGAACACAAATAATTGACACAAGAAAGCAAAGCCGCAAATTTGCCGGCCAACTGCAGCAGTCGACCCAAACAACAACAACAAAAATACAGAAAAAAAAATTTTAAATAATACCAGGCGATAAATGCTTGTGTTGATGGCCAAGCTCATAAAGTTCCTGGCTTTGTTCTAGTTAACAAATTTCACTCTACAACAACGTTAGACGGCATTATAATATAATACTGCGCATGTAACGGCAAAAATATTTGCTAGTCTTAAGGAAAATATAAAAATTTTAGAATATAAAGGCATTTATTATATTCATTTCGAAAATGTAAGAATATAATTTTAAGAAGTTATAATAAATAAATAATATTTATTATAATACCCAGCCTATTTGCTGCTTAAGCACCCAACACAGGTCTGCATCACACGACTGCAACCACTGCACACTAATTAGCAGTACTATTAGCAGCAGTATTTATTGTACTTGCAGGCTGCGCTGTCTTGATCAGTTCCCGCCAAAAATAAAAAATTAATGTTAAACTCTCATTGCCAACTCTTGTTAGCCAAACTCTCGCTGACCCAACTCTCGCTGGTCTAACATTCGCTGGCCGAACTCTCGGTGGTCGAACTCCCGCTGCCTAACAGCCACTGCACTGATTAGCAGAGCTGTACCAGCTTTTAAAGTGCTTTCAGTCTGCTCCCCACTCTCCCTTGATCATTCGTTTGCCGAAATGAGAGCGCCACGTAGCCCACCCCAAGTTATGCGCTTCTGCTGCGATGACTCATCACTGATAAGCGCTTAGGCGCTCTCCTCTTTGCGCGCTCTCGCTGCCTCTCCAAGCAAGTGCTAGCAAAGGCACATTCTGAATGTGTGTGTGTGTGTGTCGGGATAACTGTTAAAATGGCAAGCGATAAGAGACGTGTGAGGCAGTGGTGATTACGGAAAGACAGAGTACAGGGTATCCTACTGTCGGTTACGTTCTTTTTTATTTATATATTTTTATCGTACTTTTTAATTTTATTTGTTGCTATTTTCTATCACAAATTTAGCCTTTTCTCACAACACTGATTATGCATTTAACATAATATTTGTTATACATATTATTATTATTATTATTATTATTATTATTATTATTATTATTATTATTATTATTATTATTATTATTATATTAAATAAAATATTGTATATATTGTAACAGAATATTTTTAATAGTAAACTGCAAATTTTTAGTTCATGTAGAATATAATAATAGAAATTATTGTTAGCTATAAAAAAATGTTTGCAATATATTATTGATTGTTTGAAACTCTTTAAACAAAATAAATATTATATCTGATATATTCTATCAATAAACAAGCAGCTATAAATATTTAAAATAATCAGTGCGTAAACATTAAAA